>OZ038381.1:26354020-26359360 GCA_964036045.1 Eutreptiella sp. 'Long Island Sound 2002' | reverse complement strand
TGACCATTGTGAATACATGTCAGCGGGGTTCTGCACTCTTTGCGCACGTGTCTGTCGCCCTGCGGTACACCTGCTGTCCCCCTCGGCAGTCCCTGTGCGTTCTGCAGTCCATCCACAACGCCAGGTACCGTTCTGTACATGTTTGCAGTCCATCAGCACACAGCTGCAGTCCTTCTGCATGCCATCCAGCCATGCACGAGAAACGCTCAACCCACTGACCGTGGTGATCCAATCACTCGACTCTGTGCCACAATTCTCACATCACCTTCGGAGAATACCCCCTCAAAGTTGAAATTGGGCATGGATGCACGTGAAGCCACTGGCTTCACTGGAGGAATGCATGCCACTGGGCAGCATATTGCAACCTGGAGCAGTGAATGGAATACACACTTCACTCTCGTGTGCAAACTATCCCCCCCCCCCATCCTCCATTGCATTCTGGATTCCCCCCCAGGGCAGGTGGATGCCCGCGGCAGTGCGGATGCCCGCAGTAGTACGGGTGCCTGCTTGTCATAGCAGAAGGTTCAAAGGCGAGAGGCCAATAGGCGCCGCCACAGGCTAACAGAGCCAACCACCAAGGCCTTGTGCCAACCCCCCCCCCCCCCCCATCCTCATTCCAGAGAAGCACAAATGGTCTTGAGCAGCGAGCAAGTCACACAAAGACAGTGAATCGGGCACTGCTGGTACTCCAAAGTACCCAATCAGCCTTGACGGGCCACAGCCCTTGTCCAGGGGCACTGAATGTTACCATCTGCACTGTGACCGATGCCGCAGTGATGCCGGGGGTTGACGCCCATTGCCGGTAGATGGGCCAAGCCACCACTTGTCTCACCCGAGGGACTGTCGTCCAGGGAGGCTGAATGGGGATGCTGTGGTTCTCCTGCAAGCGCCGTCGCGCCGGGCAGCGGGGGGTGACCGAAGGCCTGCTTCCCCCCTGGACCCCCACAAGCCGCACACAGCACCTCCGTGCCCTCAAAATACGCGCCGTACACGCCACGCAGGCCACTACCCGCGTCGCTTTGGACACGTCTCAAGAGCCCGGACCAGCCTCCGCAGGCCTTGTCAACCCGCGACAGTCATCACAGGCTCCGAAGAGAGCCATTGCTCTGAAGCGCCCTGAGGCATCGGCCTCCGCAATCCCGGAAGACCTGGCAGCACCGCAGGCAATCTGCGCCAACCCTCCACAGTCCTCTGCCCCTGTGAGACCCCTTTTGCCGAACCTCCGTCATCATCCGCACCCTCCGAAGCCCTCAACGGCCCTGAAAGGCCTTTTCCCATTCTGCCGCACCATCGGCGTCTCTCGTGAACCGGTGCCAGTCCTCTGCAATTGCCGGCGCCCAACTGCAACGGGGACCCCCAGGAGGCAACGCACGCGGGCACACGCGAGTCGCGGTCTCGCTTGTTTGAGGGGCTTCCGTGTTGGGCCACGAACAGCGAGGCCCTCAGCCCCAGGGCTTCGCTTTAACAGCCCAGCACAAGAACCGGGTGGGGGTGGGGTGGGGGTCCCCAGACCCCCCCCCCCCCCTCAAGGATCGGGGCAGTTTTTTTCTGGCCCTTTTGGCCACCAAAAAATTTTCCCCAGTGCGAACAGCGCAGTTTTCCACCGCCGGTAGCCACGGGTCCCAGGGTCCTGAACTCTGCACCCCCGATGCGGTTTTGAATGGATCATGTGCACTTCTGTAGGGGGGTGGTTTGCAGGGGTGTTCCCGGGATAAACACCGTAATGATTGGCGCTGTGCCCGCGCTGTGCGAAAACGCCCCCGAAGTGAAGCTCTCCTCGGCCCCCATTCAAAAGCACTTTGTCTAACCCAACGCGGCGAGAGGCGGCGGAGTCGAATGCCAAACGGTTTTGTACCACATGCCACTGCCCACCCCCATCACCCTTTGGGGGCGCCCAAAGGCCCTCAACACCCCAGCCCACGAAGCCCACCCCCCATACCCAACCCTCCTCACGTCATGCCATCCCTTGTCACTCCCTCGCGACCCCTTTCCCCCTTTCCTCCGAAACGGGGGCTTGTCGAATTGTCCCGTGGGCCGAGGAACGGCGAGGGCGAGGGCCGGGGGCGCCGGAGCAGTGCCGCTGTCCCTGGGCGCAGGTGATCTTGCGAGACTCCGGTATGCGCAGACCAAAGCGTTGTGGCTGCCCAACGTGAGCATGGCCGTGACTTTGGATCTGGCGGATCTCAAGCCCAGCAACCCATACACTTCAGGTCATCACAGACCGTCCCTGTCGTCCGATCTCTGTCCCAGAGCCGGTCATTTTGTGTGGGTTCGTCAAGTGTAGTGGGTCTGGCTCTGCAACTCCCACACACACACACACATGTGTTGCTCTTTGAGCAAGGGCAACCTGAGAATTGCTGGGGGGGGGGGGGTGACATGGACGCCCACCGAAGGAGGGGGGGGGGTTGCAGAAATGGGCTTCCGTGCCGGGCCCTCTGTTTTGTGTAAGGCCGGATGTTGGCGCGGGAGCACAAATTTTGGCCTGATAATTTTTTTTCACCAAAAATCCTCCCCCCCCCCCCCCAAATATGTGTAGTCAAAATAATCAGCGCGACGGGGGTCATTTTAAGCTTTTCTATGTTGGGGTCGATCCCCCCCCCCCCCCCGGCGCCGAACTCCCCCTCCCAGCACGGCGGCGAAGGAGCGAGGAGGGGGGGGGGGGGTTTGGGCAAACGGGCTTCCGTGCCGCCGCCCCGCCGCAGAGCAAGTTTCTTCCCGCCAAGCCTCTGTTGCTCAGGTCCATTCAGTGACCCCCATAGAGGATGCCTGTCGGTTGTGCTGTCAGCCAAGGTCCGACCCGGAGGTCGGGTCGGAAGTCAGAATGCCACACGGGAAGAGCGTCGAGGGGCGGGCGTGCCAGCACCGGCGGCACACAGACATGATGCCTCAGCATCGGGGAGCCGGCGATGCGCCTGAACACCGAGGGGCATACAAGAGGGTGGCACGCTGCGCCACCGCCCACATCCACCTCCAACCCCAAAAAAGGAAGCACGAATCCCTGAATCAGATTTTGGAGTGGTCGCGCGAAAGCGTCCACCAGAAGGCGGCATATTTGGGGCCTTGGCAAAAGATCCGTCTCTCCAATGCTTCGAGGGATTCTGTTGCGAGGCGTGCGGGGGGGGCGGGGACGGGCTTGCGAACAAAGGCAACGCTGAAACGGCTGAGTGAAACACCCCGAATTCCGCTTGGCATCACTTCCCCAGACCCCAGGGCTGACGGGCAATTTTTTTTTGAAATTAAACTTTGTGCCCCACGTGTGGACGGTCAAAATGAGCAGCGCGTCACAGGGATCATTTTGAGGCACGTCTGTTGGGGTGCCCACCGACACCCCGGCTGACAGGCCGACCCATCTAGCCCCCCCCCCCCCACCCCCAGGGATGGATTGGAAAGGGGGGAGGGACCCCCCCCCCATCTCCAGGGCGCCCAGCCGATGCCCAGCCACTGTCCCCCCGACGCCAAGTGCCAGCCTCAATGGCATTTGTAACCGACAGTAACCGCCCCCAACCGCTTTGGCAACCTCCTCCAACCGCCTGCCTCACTGCCTCTGAGGTCCCTTTCCTTCTACTGCACCCCCGCCCCACCCTTCCGGACCCTCAGAAGTTTTCGCACAGGGTTGGGTGTCAATATTCGAACAGGCCGCCCCGCTGGCCGCCGCCGGTGCTGGCACACCCGCCTCTCGACGCTCTGCCTGCGTGGCATGCGCCCCTGTGTTCTTCCCGCAGTGCACCCGCGGAGGAAAAAGGAGGTGGGCCAGCGGCTGGCCCTCAGTGCCCTTCGCTGGGTGTACCAGGCCCCGGAGGTGGTGGACCGGGGACCAGTGCTGAGGGGGGGCCGGCTGCGGCTGGTCAACGACAAGTACTACGCGGTCCTCCGCTTTGATGTGCCACAGGTCTTGGCGTGCGGCCGTGGCAATGTTTGAGCGGGAGACTCGGTCGGTGTTCTGGGCATTCATGACTTGATGTTCGTTGATTTATCGACTGTTCTTGGGCCTGTCGGAGTTTGTCTGCGGTTTGGGTCTCGGTGTTGTTGCGGAGTTGTGGGTGTGTCTGGGGGTGTGTGGGGGTGTTGCCAGTGCTGTGGCTTGCACGCTTGGCCATCTTCGGGCCGTCTTTGTTGAAGTTCTTCGCATTCATTGGGTGGCGCTCCAGATAATTCGGATGAGTGTATGTTTTCAGTTTAGCACTGTTTTTTTTGCTCCAATGCAAATAAACAAAAATCTAGTGCCTGTTCGAATTCCGGAAGCGTTATAATGTGAGGGACCCTCTTTTCTGTTGCAAGGCGGGTGTTTGCTTTTGTCGCTCTATTGCCACTCACTTGAATACGATCACTCGCATTGCGGCCGAAACACCATTCGTTGCAGTCCAGCAAACACAACGACTCGCATTGCAATGCAGAAAAAGGTGATAGTTGCATTACGACGGGGGGGGGGGGGGATGGGGGGGGCGAAACACCCGTCCTGCTACCCCAAGGCCGCAGGAGTCGTGTGGCTGTGGTCCATCTCCCCATGTGGTGACCCCTGAGACGGCCGGAGTTATGCATTTATCGTTTGCCACCCCCCTCCTTGGCGACCCCAAACCGGCAGGGGTTCTGTCAGCATTGTCCCCCTCCCGGACTTTGCATGCGTCATGGCGGGAAAACGCGGGCCCGCTTGGGTTCGCTTGCGGGGCAGATTCTGATCTGGGAGTTGGCCGGGCACTGCCGTGGGGACCTGAGACGGCGGGGGGTACGTAGCCATCGTTCGGGGGGCAGGTTTGTGGGGGTGTGTGTACTTGTTATAAGTATCGTCGAAATGGGTTGCCCTGAGCTCGTGATCACGGAGCCCAGTGACGATTTGGAGGAGGCGGCCGTCCAATATCTTCCGCCCTTTGCCCCCCCCCCCCCCCCACATGTCGTCTGCTGTGGTGGGCCGGGGACGGGGCCGGTACGGCGGGTGCTGCCGGGCGGTGCGCCCCCGTGCCTGGGGCCCGTTGGGGGGGTGGCACACGGTGGAGAGGGGTCTGCCTGCGTCCTACGGGCCACCCTCCGTAATATTCTTGGCCCTTCGGTGACTGGCCACAAAGAGTACTTTGTTGAGTCGGCGTCCCTTCGCTACGTTCGCCGTGCGGTGCTGTGGGTCGTTGGTATTGCAAAGGTGAGCGTTTGAGAAACAGATGGGTCCAGTACTCGCATTGCGCTTTTTTTTTTCCGGTCGGGGCTAGACATCTTTGTGCTGTTTGGGTGGGGGTGATGAGCGGGTGATTTGGCGCCACGTTCCAACCATCCCCAGTTTGCCGGGGAATTTTGTTGTGTTATTGTTGTCGCAATTCCTGTGGCTGGTCCCTTGTGTTGAAGGTGCTTTTG
>OZ038381.1:26344020-26346520 GCA_964036045.1 Eutreptiella sp. 'Long Island Sound 2002' | reverse complement strand
CCAACACCAACACCAACACAAACAACAACAACACCAACAACAACAACAACAGCAACAACAACAACAACAACAACAACAACAACAACAACAACAACAACAACAACAACAACAACAACAACAACAACAACAACAACAACAACAACAACAACAACAACACCACCACCACCACCACGACCACCACCACCACCACCACCAACAACAACACCAACACCAACACCAACACAAACAACAACAACACCAACAACAACAACAACAGCAACAACAACAACAACAACAACAACAACAACAACAACAACAACAGCAACAACAACAACAACAACAACAACAACAGGAAACAACAACAACAACAACACCAACAACAACCACAGCCACAACAACAACAACAACAACAACAACAACAACAACAACAACAACAACAACAACAACAACAACAACAACAACAACAACACCAACACCAACAACAACAACAACAACAACAACCACAACAACAACAACCACAACCACAACAACAACAACAACAACAACAACAACAACAACAACAACAACAACAACAACAACAACAACAACAACAACAGCAACAACGACAACAACAACAACAACAACAGCAACAGCAACAACAACAACAACAACAACAACAACAACAACAACAACAACAACAGCAACAACAACAACGACAACAACAACAACAACAACAACTACAACAACAACGGCAACAACAACAACAACAACAACAACAACACCACCACCACCACCACCACCTTTCAATTCTGGGACCACTGGACTGTCCCAGCGCCGCTCACGGACCTGTGGGGGTCACACAGTGCCCTGCACCCACACGTCAGTGGACATGTGCAGTTGATAGCACAGTACTAGGACTGGTCACCCCTGGTACACGACGACCACGATGCAGGAGTATGCGGCCGTTGTGGGCAGGAATATGTCCACAGGCTCTGCCACTCTCTCCGAGACTGCCCACAGGCCCAGATCATGCTGCATGGGATGCTTCGTGTGCTAGCAAGTCTCCTTCAGCGAGTGCAGCGTGACGGCGTGTATGTATACAGGACTTGGAGTGGACTGCAAATTCTGACACCCCGAGGAGACATCCTAGTACTTGCAGGACACCACTGTGTGCTGGCCAGTTTCATGGCGCCCGCTCCTCCCACCGTTGCTCTGTGGCCCCTCATGATGGGGATGACGCCCAATGCTGATGCCCACAGCCTGCTGCAAGTGGCGCTAGACATCCCCGCAGCCGCTCTGTGTGCGCAGGTCACGTCTGCTATGGCTCAGTTGATCAGCGAGGAGGCGCCTGACGTTGCAGCCCTCCTGCGAGGCGTGAGCAGTATACCGCCAGAGCGCAGCACGGTGGCACATCTTCAGTGGGACCCGCGGCTGTACCCCCATCCTGCCTCCGTCTTTCTGAGTGTCCCCTGCGCCCTTGTATCTGCCATTCTGTCCATGATCCCCAATATGTGCCGTGTGCCGGTGTATGTGCCAGAGTGCAACAGTGCATGCCTGGCCGTCACAGCTTGGCCCTGTGTGCGAGAGACGGACGTGAAGGTCGGTGGGGCTGGCAGTGGCTGGCAAGGGTTTGGGTTGGACATGTGTAGCCGAGACGTACATATTGCGTTGTGGCAGCCACCGGGTCACTGCCCCCCACTGCGGGGTCGACACTGCATTGTGCGCATTGACAACACTGCGTATGGCGTCACAATGTCCACAACAGCGTGCAGACACCCGCGCATCGTCCCTCAATGGCGTACACTTCTGGTTCAGTGGTTTGTGTAGTTTGCTTTTCACAGGTCGCGACAGGTCGGGTCTGCTGCGCGATGGGAGTCCAAGAAGAAGACCGGAGTATCACGACGCCAGAGACAGCCGGGCAGGCCATGAGTACCGAGATCAGCGACGTCACGAGTTCGGCGGAGGAAACAAGCGCGGATATGGAGGTAACCAGAGCGGCAAAGGCAATACAGGCGGCTATGGAGGCGGGCCGTATCGAGGTGACAAGCGACAGCGCCGATGAAGAGTACTCAGAGGGAGCAACAGCTTGCGTGCCAGCAGGAGACTATAAACGGTGACGACACCAACATCACAGCGACACGAGTGAGCAGCAGTGTGCGACTCTCTGTGCGACTCAGCATATATCAGTTTTACAGATTCTCTCTCCTGCTGTGTTTTCCAATTAATATATCGTGATGAACACCTTCAGAACACCCCAACCTGCAGTGACCCATGTCACTGTGCAGGCCAAGGTTCTATAACAATATGCTAGTCATCAGGACATGCTACACCCGCAGCAGCAGTTACCATTATTGTGGCCCTGCATGTCGCAGATTCCAGTCTGCAGCAACAAACTCGAGACACATACACAGTGCGACTGCAATCGCTGCATATATCGACTCTACTGTTTTTTTTTCTTTTTTCTCTTGCAGTGTTTTCCATTCAATATATTCTGGTGCAAATCTACAGAGCACCCAAACCTGCAGTGACCCATGTCACAGTA
>OZ038381.1:25684020-25724020 GCA_964036045.1 Eutreptiella sp. 'Long Island Sound 2002' | reverse complement strand
GCCAATCAATGCCGAGGTGCGGCGTTTGGTGTTGATATTCTCTCACGTCTGTTCATTTTTTCTTGCAACCTACATAATTCAGAACAGAGGTATGCTGGACCCCTGCGGTAATATATGAATGTGTTCATTCTTGTGCCATGTATTTGCTTGCACGCATGATTTTGGCCTTAACTGAAATGACGTCATCGAAATGTGTTTTGGTGTTCACAGGTTCAAAATAGGTAGCACAGGGAAATACATGGAAAAACATGGAAATGCATGGAACCGAAGGAACCCGAGGGCATCAACCATGCAGACGCACATTTTACTGCTTGGCGCCCAGGTGCACTACAGTAAACCCCAGGGATGGTCCAGTTATCGTCCAGTAAACCCCAACTCTTCCACGTAGTAGGTCCAAGTCCCCTCCAGCTGGCAACCGGTTAAGTCCACGTTTCATCCAGGTTTGCCCGGTTCAGTCCAGTTTGCAACCAGCTTTGGGTAGTGAGATCCAGCATCCAGGCAAAAAAGAGTAAATCCAGTGAAATCCAGGAGTCTGTACATGGTAAAAACTAAATCTAATGGGGGGGGGGGGAAGGGGGGAATGGAGAAGGCTGGAGGAAATTGGAGCAAAATGGGGGAAATGGAGCAAAATGGAGAAAACTGGGGGGGGGGGGGGGGGATGGAGAGAAATGGGGGAAATGGGGGGATAGCGGTCATAGCACACGACATGTGGGTGTGGAGGGTCGTGGCAGGATGTAGTTGAGGAAAATGGGAGGAAAATGGGAGATACCGAGGACGCAATGCCCATTTTCACAGTCCCATTTCCCCCATTTGTTTCTAGAGGTCGAAGATCTTCCCCTCAGTTCCCTTTTGTAAAAATCAGCTCACCGCACTCACCGACGGAAAAAGGGGGATGTTTGCCACTCACGGACAGCCATCGCCAAGGCGGCTGGTGCGGAGGCTTGCTCAGCGGTCAGAAAGCCGCAGTCTCCCCCCCCCCCCCCCTGCACCACCCTCAGGCGCGGGGCCTTGGTCTTTGGATTGCGTGGCCGTGGGTCTGCGTTCCTTGTGCCGCATGCCGCACGCTGCGCCAATTCAAAAGGAAAGGTGTCCACTGCCCCAATCAGGTACATCCCGATGCCACCCCATGACATCCAGAGCCAACCGTGGGCGGCACCATATGAGAGGCCGTGGCCACCTGTCCACATGTCCACAGGCCCCCGTGGACCCCAGACCGTGGGCACGGACACGGGTGGCCAACCCCCCGCCCCCCCCCCCATCCCATCCCAAGCTGGGCATGAATCTCACCGGGGGAGGGGGAACTGAGGGAAGTGCGACGTTTGGAATGGCGAAAATTGGGGCGGAGAGAATTTAGCACCGGTTCCTGAATACATAATAAACCACTGCAAAATTTGGTACAACTTCGCAGATTGTGGCACACCAACAAGCCTCGACCGTGAAAGGTGGTTGGTAGTTCCTACAGGCCTGTGGTTGGTTGCTGTTATTTCTTGGTGGCCTCTGGATGGTTGCTTTTATTTCCCGGAGGGTGCTGGGCACAGTGGAAACGTGCATGTCAAGAGGTAACAGAGTGAACCCCAGACAAATGGCTTCGGGCCTTCAAATACCGCGGCATAAGTTGGCACACTTTTGCCGTGCCAAAGTTTGCCATTCCAAATGTCGCCTGTTCCTAAATCCCCCCTCCCCCGGTATCCACAACCCTGGTCATCACCGCGGACGGGGGGTTGGGGACTGGGGTCCCGGATCAAGCAACTCCAATACCCGCCTTCAATCCGGTGAGCTCCTCCAACAGTTCGGGCTCATTCAAGACCGAGGCAACGAAGTCGAAGCCCTGCTTCTCATACGCCTCCACAACGCTTGCCGAGCAGGCGATGCACTTGTCGTAGGCCCGGCCGTACATCAGATGTTGCTGGAAATTGTCCACCTGCCCCCTGATCGAGGACGAAGGGGCACCGGGGCACACCGCAACGGCGGACCAGATCAGATGCCGATTCCACAGGGACGTGCGGGGCTGCACACGGCACACAACCCTCGCCAAAAATGGTCCATCCAAAACACAGAGCACAAATGCCGAACTCTGCCCACCGCACGCCACTTGGGCGGCTCAAGGGGAAGGGCAAAATTGAGATATCGGAGTTGCAACCCAAATAGAATTTGGATGCATCAAATTGGGTTGAAAGATGGACCATTTACTCCCCCCTGTCTTTGCGCCATCTAGAATCTTGATTTTTAGTGCAAACAGGTTTTCTTTAATATGTTATATTGTGTTGAGACCACCAGGCATGTTGAATGTCAGGTTACCCTAGCGGTCATAACAGCCGCCCTATATTTTTGAGTCCTGGGTTTGAACCCCAGTGGGGGAAAGTTTTTCTGACCAGCCGGTGGGCCCCAAAAGTGGCATTTTGGTTGGGTTTTAAAGCAGGACAAATATTGGAACAATGGCTATAGATTGATCCGAGCACCCTCAAGAGCCCCGATGTTGAGATTATAAAAAGGGTTTTGTGTTGAGGTGAAAGTTTGGAGGCGGCGCATAAAAGTGCCCAGTGGGGTTCGAACCCGGGACCCAAAAAGTAGCGGCAGTACGTGTTACCGATAGAGTACAATAGGATACCTGCGTGTATCCGCGCCTATTTGTATATAATACGTACGAATTCCCATAACTCGCCAGCGGACAGGGCATCCATAAATCTCAAGATTGGAATGTACCTTATTTTAGATTCTAAAGAGATCCATCAAAAGAAATTTTTGGATACGCTGTCCGCTCGGGAGTTATGGGCCACATCGGTGCCAAATCAAGGCCAAATCGGCGCTCAGCAGCGGCAGCGGCAGTCCCATTAGGTAAATCAGTCACTGATCAGTAGATTTGGCCATATAATCAGTTTTTAAACCGCTCCGTACCCTCAGAAAATCGTTTGGGGAAACCGGAAGCGCAGCCGTATCTGAATTCCGCGCCGCCCCTTGAGCCCCCCTAACAGGCCTTGGAAGTCTCCCACCCCGGAGTCTCCAAGTCTTTTTTGGGCCACGGAAAAATGGGAAAAATGGGGAAAATGGGGAAAAATGGGGAAAAATGGGGAAAAATGGGGGAAAACGTTCAACATCTCGGGCATGCTCCTGCGGGATATTTGCAGTCACGTGCAGCCGATGTACAAGAGTCTGCACAATGAACTGCAATTGTGGCCGTGCCTGCACCGCAAAATTGGCCAGCTTTAAACGCCATGACGGACAGCTGCTAAACAAGCCCTTGTGCAAGCACTCGGAAATTGCTGCGGGAATGTTCAACAAGTCCTCAAAGGCAGTGTCCAACACCTATGCAGGACAACAAAAAAAAGTGGCTATTAAAAAGACAATAGCACTCGGGTGCATTGCACAACTTTCAGGGGGCACCACCTTTTCATCAGGGGTGCCAGTTTCACTTGGCCCTTCATCAACAGGGCCTTCTTGCGTTTCCTCGTCCACCGGGGCCGTTTGTGAAGCATTTCCCGATGGCTGCCCCACATCATTTTCCGGTGAGTGTTCTGCATGCTGCACACAAAAACAGGAAGATAGACACAAACACAAAAACATGTAGGACGAGAAGCCGCTATTTTGCACCGAAAAACGAAAATGTACGCCCATTGCAATACCTGGGGAGTTGGTAGTAGGCGTTCTTTCTCATTCAAAATAGTCCTAGCGGCTTCTTCACGTTTCCCCACAACCACCACGGGCAGAATCAGATCGACATTTGCAAACTTCGGTTCACGGGCCCCACTATACTTGGCTGACAGATGCATCCCCAAAGTAGAAGCCTTTTTCCATTCGCCCTTCAGCTTCTTCGAGGATTGAGCATCCGACAGCCAGCCACGTTTGACCACCTCTTGTTTCATCATGAACAACACACCCTCATGAGGCCAAAAAGCCTCAGGGTCCATTTGTGTGAAAAATCTGAAGCAGAGGTGGAATGGTACAAAAGAACCAAAAGCAAAACCAAAGGACAACATTATCAAAATGGCTGGAAAAATGGATGGAAAAATGGATGAAAAACGGGACGTTCGGGGAAAAACGGTGGAAAAATGGTCGGAAAAATGGCAGAAAAACGGCACTTTTCTTTACAAAAATTCAGTCTCCGGTCTCCGGAGTGGAAAAATGGGGGAAAATTGAGGTCTCCGGGGGTCTCCGGAAAATTGGAGACTTCATAGGGTTGCCCTAACGACACACACTCCGCACGCCGCGCACCGGGCCCCCGGCCCACGCCCTCCGCACGCCGCGCACCGGGCCCCCGGCCCACGCCCTCCGCACGCCGCACACCGGGCCCCCGGCACACGCCCTCCACACGCCGCGCACCGGGCCCCCGGCACACGCACTCCGCACGCCGCGCACCGGGCCCCCGGCACACGCCCTCCACACGCCGCACACCGGGCCCCCGGCACACGCACTCCGCAAGCCGCGCACCGGGCCCCCGGCACACGCCCTCCGCACGCCGCGCACTGCGCCCCCGGCACACGCCCTCCGCAGGCGGCACACGCAGAACACGTTGCAGCACTAAACCCCGAACACTCAAACCTCTGCACATCAGTCCCTCCGCATAGTACACACTGCACCCCAACACAAGCGCCCAACGCACCAACTGCGCACGTCGAACACTGCGCATGGTGCCCCCCACCCCCACGCACACTGCCCACCGCACACCCACGCGCGTAAAGCGGACAGACCGAGCGACAAAGCGCTTGACTGCCTCGTCCCGCCGCAAACCACACAAACGGTGCCGCCTCCCCGTTGGGGCAGGGCACGCACGGCCGTCTGGAGCAGTGCCAAGCTGTGGCATAGCCCTCCCCCCCCGGCCCCCAAAGCGACGCAGGCACAACAACGACACGAGCGGTCCTGCATGGCATTCAGACCGACACGAGCGCGCCCAGTGCCAATGGGCGGCCTCTCTGCAGCGCAAAGGCACGGTCGGTGGGGCCGCCCCTGCGCAGACGACCTCCGGATGTGGGCAGGCGCAGGAGGCGGACGGGGGGGGGGGGGGCTGAGGGGCAGGTCAGGCACCGGCAGGGCCTCACCCAAGCCGACGGTGGACGGACGGCGGACGGACGCACGCACCCACAAACGAACGCCGGGGCTGAGGGTTTGCATCGGACGTTTTGATGTGATTGTCCGCTCGTCGGATGCATCGGGGGCCGAGGGGGCACACACCGAATTTGATGCGGCACGAGCCCGAGCAGCGATGTGGCGTCGTCGTGTTCCTTGTCCGCCGGGGCCGCCCCCTTGAGCGGGTGTTGCAGACACGCCGCCATCAGCTCCACCGCCAACGCCGATGCCATCGCGCTGACGCCCGGTCTGCAACACAACGCCATCGGACGGTTCGGCGACGGAACGCAACGGACGGTCATATCCGTGGGGCATTCACGGCGGGCGGGTACTTGTGCAATGCAACGCACTGCCCATGTGGAATGCGCTGTCACGCCGTACAAGGGGGGGGGGGGTTCGCGCCAAGTCAAATTCGCGGTGATAAATTTCGCTGTGGGAAATTTCCCGGAGCCCCGCACCAGAGTGCATGACCCCCCGCCAGAGTCCACAATGTGTACTGCTGGTGTGTGCGAAATTTGCAGAGAACCCTGAATTTCGCGTGGGAAATTTCGCGGTCAATTTGAAAGGCAAAAAGTGCCACGAAACCCCCCCCCCCCCTGTGGCGGACGGACCGAAGGACAACGTGAACAAAGCAGACCGGATTTCTTTGCTGACCGAAAAATGAGACAAGGCGATTATGATTTGGTTTGTTTGCTCTTTTACATCGGGCAATTCATCTATAGTATCCAAACAAAAAGTGAGCTGATCGACACAATTGAACCTCGAGAAGTAGCGGGCTCATTCCTCTTGTGACTTGTTTAGAATTCAAGTTCCACGTTCTTTGATATCTCGCTAAGACTGCGGAATAGTTGTGTCACTGATGCAATGGGGCCTCCAGGGCCATTGGTGCACCTTGCAACTGTGTTTGCAGTCGTGGTTGCAGAGCCACACTTGGTTCAGCAGGTGCTGCAACGAATGATGGCTTGACATTTTAACAATAAATGATTTAGGCTTTTGTGTAAGGGTAAAGATTGGACGAGGTATGACCATCCAATTCTCTTTGAATTATTCGCTTATCCCAAAGAACCGCCGAGTTGGCTCATATTGAGCCCAACATCCTCGTGTTTTGTCGGATTCTACTCGACTATCGTCCACCATCAAATTCTGCCACCGTGTGTGCGATATCCTGGGGCACGCGGACACTGATTCACATGCTTGCGTGTATGTGATAGAAAAAATTCATTGCAAATAAGGTGTACTTATGGTCAGTTGACATGCAAATACACAGAATGAACTAGAGACATTTTGCATGCTCTCAAAAAACATTTATTTTTCATTTTGTTGGTTTGTTTGATGGTTTTGTTGTTGGTTGGTAGAATTCAGCATGCAGCTGGTTGCAGAATGCTGCATAGGTACCAACTCATGGGGCTGCGAAGAATGGTGCCAAAATCCAGCCGTGAAAAATGTAAGTCGTGTACAAAAAAAGTCGTCTAGTCGTGTAATTTTTTTTGCGGTAAATGCGTGTAATTTTTTTTTGCGGTAAGTCGTGTGAATTATAAAAAAAAATTGAAAAATTGAAAGAAATGCAACCTCTGCAATACATGCACAATATGTACAGTGGCTGGTTCCGTACTGCACCCCATAGCGACCTTAACGATGGGACGCCGAGTCCACAAAGCACATAGTACTCTGCGTGGCCACCAAATAGTTGGGACTCGGCCATATAACATACTTTCACATGGTGTCATTGGCACTAGACACAAAATCAGGCCCAAGAAAAGAGTCCTGACAGGGTCATGGCCAACATCCAGTGTGCGAGCACTGGGAACAAAACAGGCTCAAGAAAAAGAGTCTTGACAGGGCCATGGCCAACGCTAGTGCCACCATTATAGGCCACCAAGACACTGGTATGGGGCCAATATAACATAGTTTCATAGGGTGTCATGGGCACGAGACACAAAATCAGGCTCAAGAAAAGAGTCCCGACAGGGCCATGGCCAACATCCAGTGTGCCAACACTGTAAAGAAAATCATGCTCAAGAAAAAGAGTCCCGACAGGGCCATGGCCAATGCTAGTGCCACCATTATAGGCCACCAAGGCGTTGGTATGGGGCCAATATTATAGCAATCTTATACGCTCCACCATTGGTACACCAAACGGGCGGAGGAAAATACAGCCCACAAAACATGCACCCGCTACAAGTAGTTGCAGAATGCACGCTTGTGGATCAAGTCCGTTTTTGTGTCGCTGGAATTGGGCTTTGCACCAGGATTGGGGTTAAACTAACAAGCGGGGCGCAACTCTGCTACTAGCTGCTTGGACACGCCATTGATGAAAAGCTGATCACCCTCCAACTAGCCAGATGCATCTCCTGGGTAGCCATCTCTCTTGCGCCACTCTCCACGGATGAGGACCTTGGGACGGGTGTCCTCCTTTGTGGGAGTGGCCATGGAAAGTTGCGGCCTGGCCTCCGGGCTTTCCACGCTCTGCTCGGCGGAGGCCTCCTTGCCTTCGAGTGGGGTGGGGGTGGCCTGAACACTCTTCTCGATAGCCGAAAGTGCACCTTCAACTTGGGTGCTGGGGGGGGGGGGGGCTCAGGAGGGCCAGGAAGCTCGGTCACACCCTCCACATCATCATCGGGCGCTTCAACGACCCGCACAGCACGATCAACATTAACAATGCCGAGGACATAGTCCACAAAACCGGCACCCATTGGGATGAGGGGCACATCGGAGAAAGTACCCCGGTGCTCCACCACCAGCTTCGCGATGTTCAAGCTTTGAAAACCACAAGACCAACCGTCCGTTTGGAATCCCAAGGCGCGGTGCTTGGTGGTTAGTGAAAGCTTCTTCATGGCCGTCAAGAAAGGACGGATCAAATGGGTGGAGCTTAGGGGTTCCGAAACCAAAATAGTGAAAAGCTCCAACCGGACACGACAATCGAAGGCACACACAAACCAATGTGACCCTTCCTTGTCATTGGAATTCACCACAAAAATGCCAAGCAATAGTACATTGCATATGTATTCATAGGGTATCATCCGTGCCCACGGAACTCATTGTGGCCGATTTCTTCGTGTATGCCTCGATGCCATTCACGGAGCATTGCTTGAAGGACACTGTTGCATACATGAAGGGCAAAAAGAAAATGCCTTCTCGGGGGCCCATAAGAGGGCGGAAGTGCTATGTTACCCCTGCATTCTCGGGGGTCCCCAAACAAAGGGGGACAAAATCAGAAGTGGCTACCTCACCCCTGCCTTCTCGAAGGCCCAAAAGAGGGCGGAAACGCTAGGCGTGGATTGCGAGTCCCTAACCCCAACTCAAGCGGCCACACAACAAAGCGTGGATTGCGAGTCCCTAACCCCAACTCAAGGGGCCACGCAACCAAAGCGTGGATTGAGAGTCCCTCACCCCAACTCAAGGGGCCACGCAATAAAGCGTGGATCGCGCGTCCCTAACCCCAACTCAAGGGGGCACGCAACAAAGCGTGGATTGCGAGTCCCTAACCCCAACTCAAGGGGCCACGCAACCAAAGCGTGGTATGCAAGTCCCCGACCCCAACTCAAGGGGCCACGCAACAAAGCGTGGATTGCGAGTCCCTCACCCCAACTCAAGGGGCCACGCAACAAACGTGGATTGCCCCAACTCGAGGGGCCATGCAACAAAGCGTGGATTGCGAGTCCCTAACCCCTACTCAAGCGGCCACACAACAAAGCCTGGATTGCGAGTCCCTAACCCCAACTCAAGCGGCCACACAACAAAGCGTGGATTGCAAGTCCCTAACCCCAACTCAAGCGGCCACACAACAAAGCGTGGATTGCAAGTCCCTAACCCCAACTCAAGCAGCCACACAACAAAGCGTGGATTGCGAGTCCCTAACCCCAACTCAAGCGGCCACACAACAAAGCGTGGATTGCGAGTCTCTAACCCCAACTCAAGGGGCCACGCAACAAAGCGTGGATTGCGAGTCCCTAACCCCAACTCAAGCGGCCACGCAACAAAGCGTGGATTGCGAGTCCCTAACCCCAACTCAAGCGGCCACACAACAAAGCGTGGATTGCGAGTCCCTAACCCCAACTCAAGCGGCCACACAACAAAGCGTGGATTGCGAGTCCCTAACCCCAACTCAAGCGGCCACACAACAAAGCGTGGATTGCGAGTCCCTAACCCCAACTCAAGCGGCCACACAACAAAGCGTGGATTGCGAGTCTCTAACCCCAACTCAAGGGGCCACGCAACAAAGCGTGGATTGCGAGTCCCTAACCCCAACTCAAGCGGCCACACAACAAAGCGTGGATTGCGAGTCCCTAACCTGGCCTTAACCAAAAAAAAATCTGGTTCCTTAAGGACCGCCCTGCAAAGGGGGACAAAATCAGAAATGGCCACCTCACCCCTACCTTCTCGGGGGCCCAGAAGAGGGCGGAAGTGCTACGTCACCCCTGCATTCTCGGGGGCCCCAACGCGGAGCCCGGGGAAAAAATCAGAAGTGGCCCACAAGTGGGCACTTCGCCTAGAGGCATGCATCTTCAGTAAAATTGGTAATTGTTTCTTTGCGGCAAGGTCGTGTAATTTTTTTTATTGTTGCGGCAAACGCGTGTAGGAAAAAATTGTCACATTGTGCAAAATTTTTTGCGGTAAGTTGTGTAATTTTTTTTTGCGGTAAGTCGTGTAATGTTTTGTTGCGGTAAATGCGTGTAACAAAATAATCGTCAGGTCGTGTAATTTGGTTTTGCGGTAAACGTGTGTAACAAAAAAATCGTCTAGTCGTGTAATTTGTTTTGCGGTAATGCGTGTGAAGGGTTTACACGACTTATCGCAAAAAAAATTACATGACTAGACAATTTTTTTGTGACACGCATTTACCGCAAAAAAAAATTACACGAATTACAACATACACAATCCAGCCGCATGCCCGACAAAGAAACACCGGTCACAATCAGTCGTTCAACCTCCAAATTGACTTGGACGGAACATGGGTGGGGCATCAATGCACCCAAGAACCTGCGTTGAGAGTACTAGGCTGGGTATTGTTCGTCGTTTTGCCTTGCATGGATCGGGGTTGTACTCCTTCGTTGGGCGAGAGTGGCAGCATCCCGCGCTTGGGGCTCGGGGAGGACCCACTACCTCGTGACGCAATCGCACGTCTGGCGCCACATCAAGCACAAGCCATGCACGGGCTGCACATGCGGGGCCGCACAAATGCACCGACCCTCTGCAGCCACATGAGTCTCAGAAAACCACCGACAGACCGCTCTCTCTGAAATCATTGCACAAAATCTTTGAGTGTTTCTTCGGCGGTTCGAAGGAATCCATACAAAACCAACAACAAACCAGCAGTTTGCGTCACACGGAGGAAGGAGGTAAGCCGTCCCAGCGTGCAACCGACGTGGCATAGGCAATCCGGCCCAGCGCAGGATGACATTTCGTTCAATGTCCAAACTCAGGACAGAGACACTTTTTGAGGGCATGGGGTGCTATGATGGCGCAGAATTACTGCGGCATCGGCAACCCAGGGTGGCTCCTGCGGCAGGGCTCTTTGTACCAAAATGAAAATCATCTTCGTTTTATGCGAAACCGCTTGGCACACCGAAGATCAGTCCAAGGGCCCGAAATGGCACCCGGGGAGCGGTGGCAGAAGCAGCTTTCTGGCCGTTGCAAATGCTGTTGAGGGCGGTAGTGCACGGGTCTAAAGATGGGGGCACGGCCGACGGTACGTGGAAATCTTTCCCCATTTTAGTAGGCAGTGCACCACCACTGATGAGTAGTATGCTGAGGATTTGTGTGATCCACCGTTATACCCATCGGTATTATCCACCAAAATTGGGCCCAAACCAACCCACCGCAACGGAATTCTGATATCTGCCCACCGTCCCTGCGTCCTGCTGCTACTTGCCGAAGCGGGTACTTCCACCCTGTCAAGACTTGAGTGCATCGACCGGGCTGGTGGGGAAAGAAACATTGTACGCCATGTACCACACACTCTGCGTGCATGAAAAAAATTGTCGAGACGTGTGATTTTGTATTTTTTTGCGGTAATGTGTGTAACAGGTTTACACAACTTACCGCCAATAAAAAAATTCACACGATGTGACGATTTTTTTGTTACATGCGTTTACCGCAAAAAAAAAACATTACACGAATTACAACATACACCTCCGCACACTGCACATTGCACACTATGTACAGAGCACTGTGTCCGCGAGTCTAGACTGCACACTGCGCACTTTGAACTCCGCACACTGCACCACCACGCACATCGCGCACTGTGCACTGTGCACTGGCCACACTCCGCACTCCGCAGGTTGCACACGTAGAACACGTTGCAGCACTGCAGCCCGCATGCTCCACCCTCTGCACAGCCGCCCCTCTGCACATCGGCGCCTCTGCGCAGTGTTTAGAGGTGCGTAGAGAGTGTGTAGAGGGCACACTGTGCCCTCTACACACTGCACCCCGACACAATGCCCCATGTACAAACTGCGCACTTCGGACACTGCACACCGTGTCCCCCCACACACTGCCCACTGCACACCGAGCACACTGTGCAATGCGCAGCCCTGTGCACCACACGCCCGGCCCACTGCCCATTGCTGCACGTGCTGCCCCCCAATGACCTCTCTCCACACAACACACAGTGCCTCTGCACTTGGCCTTGGCAGTTTGTACGAGGGCCGCATACCTTGTGACGGTGCACTGCTGGTCTAAAGTGCGGTCCGACAGACTGTCGCGGGGAGCAGTGACTTCGTTGCAGAAGTAGCAACCCAAACGTTGCTCTGCACACATGAAGCGGAGAGCGGCGGTGTGTGTTGGTTTCGGCCGCAGCGTTGTGGGAAGAGCAAGAAGAATGCACTGATGCAGACCGACTTGGGAACACAACCAAAGAGTGCCAACATAACCCCTGCCGTTTCGGGGACCGTGTGTGGGCAAAATGGCTACATAACCCCTGCCTTCTTGGGGGTCCCCAATGTGGGGAGGAAACAATGTTTGTTCTGCGACTTGGTAAGTTTTGTACTGGGTGTTTTCCTCAGCAGAAAAAATATTCTCTCTGCCAAGTAAAAAACTTGGTGGAAAAAGTGTTTTCCCACTAAGTTTTGAAACTTAGTAAAATTCCATCCGGAAAAGTAAGACTTGGTAACAAAATGTTGTTGTTACTAAAGGTCCAAAACTTACCACCCCCGCCTTGTCCAGTAAGCGGCTGGGGATGACGGTTCCCTCACACCCCCGAGGGAAACTACGCCAAGTGACGGTTCCCTCGCCCCCCCCCCCCCCCTCCGATTACTAGACAAGAGACACGCGACACAAAACACGAGGGCATGTGAACCACAAAAGTGACAAGGAAACTGCCTGCAGGGATGCATGTCAGGTCTACTGAGCAACAGGCTCGGTGTGCCACTTTTTCGGAGGCAAGTATTTCACCGCAAAGAGCTGCACATGCTCAACAGGGGCCACAGGAATGGGGCTCTCTAGCTACAGGTTGGCTGCAGGCTTGGCTGCCACCTGGGCAGCAGGTTTGGCTGCATGCAGGGTGCAGTAGTGCCTTCCATGCAAGAAATTTGAAGCACACAGCAATGCACCAACAACAGTACCTTGTCCAACCAACAAACACACCAGAGAACCTCAACATCCAACCTTCTAAGAAAATTTGGAAAAAGGGAGGTGATGGTTCCCTCGCCCCCCCGCTTATACTAGACAAGGGCGTTCACTAGACAAAGGGGGGGGGGGGTAAGTAGAAAAAACTTCTTTGCTAAGGGTTGCCACAAACCATTGCTACATAACGCCTGGAGTCTCGGGGGTTCCCGGTGCTCAACGCAGGGATGAAATCAGAAGTGTGTACTTGGCCCTTGCCTTCTTGAGAGGCCAAATGGGCAAATTTGGCTACATCGGGACCCCTATTGCCTCAAGGTTCCGTGGCAGTCAGCGCGGGGACGAAATCAGAACTGGCTATGTAACACCCGCCGTCTTGGGAGTCCCCAACGCTCAGCATGGGGACGAAATCAGAAGTGGCTACTTAACCCGTGGTGTCTCGGGGGTCCCCAATGCTTAGCACAGGACCATAAATCAGAAGTGGCTGCCTAACCCTTGCTGTCTTGGGGGCCCATCTGTCAGCAAATTGGCGACATGACCCTTGCTGTCTCTCGGGTCCCCACCGCTCAGCGCGGCAACAAAATCAGAAGTGGCTACTTAACCCCTGGTGTCTCGGGGGTCCCCAATGCTTAGCGCAAGACCAAAATCAGAAGTGGCTACTTAACCCTGCCGTCTTGGGGGCCCCCAACGCTCAGCGCGGGCACAACACCGGAAGTGGCTATGGTGTCAACAAATAATGAAAATGCTTTCCTAGCTGCACTTGCAACACACCCTATGTTGCGAAGTTGAGGTAAATATCTGAGAGCATTGAACTTGTATTGGTGCACACACATCTATATGAAGACGTCAATTCTTCCCTTGTTTGCCATTCTTTGATGTTCAATTGGTGTATTAGCCCTTAGAGGCCTTCTTGCTTTATGTATGTGTGGTACCATTTCATGTAGACAATTTCTCCAAATAGGTGCCAAATGGTGGTTTTATCTTGTAGGTATTAGTGTTCCTATGTTGAAAGGGAATGCATGACTGAGCCGCAAATGAGCCCCAAATGCATATGCCCACTTCGCCATGAGTAAGCTGCAGGAAAAAAAGGGTACAATTTCCCCTGTTCCACAGTAATTACCTGGATTGTGCACCGCAGGCGCCACAGCCCTAATGAGACCGTTGGATTGGGTTTGTTCCCCCCAAGGCATACCAAGAGCCTGGCACACACATCACAACAAATTGCCAATGTGTACATTTGGGTAAACAGATATGCACATTCCATGGCAAATGAGAGCAGTTCAAGGGGCCCGCACATGTTGCAAGGGAGCAGCCACCCCCATGCAAACACCACCTGCCCTTGGGAGAGCTCCATTCTTCATAACACAGAAACACATCCAAAAAAGGCCACACAAATCACATGGGAGGTGGGGGTCGCATGGCAAACTTTCACTTGTCAGTAGATTTGGAAGGGTTCAGTCTGGAATCTGTGGTTCCAGGTACAAAGTAGGCTGCACAAGAACCCTTGGGATAGCACTGGGGTGTCCACCATCCCGGCTCCTCGGATGGTATCGCTGGGGGTAGGCGGTTCATGCCTCCCAACGTGCTCATGCAACTCCTCCGGGAGTGCAGAGCCCAAGAAGGGGATCCCACAGGTCCCATAATGAACAAAAATGGCAGATGCACGCCCCCCGGAAACACGGGCTGCCTGGGGTCCCTTCCTCTGCAATTTCCGCACTGCTTCTGCTGCTCCCCCTCATTCCCAAGATGACCTCCACCCACAGCGCACCACACAACACGAGAATGCGAGCACCACGGGCAAACCCCCGCTCTTTGGGATGCTACCATTTGGGGACCGCGGTGGGCAGGGTGCGCCCGCGGCGGTGGGTAGTCTTCCCTGCGGTCGCGTGCACCGAGTTCCGATGTGTTCGTTTGCGCGCAGTGTTCTGCGCACGTTCGAACACCGACACCCAACGGCAGACCTGAGACGCCAACTCTTGAATGGGATTTGGGGCATTGGAAGGCCCGAAAATGGACCGAGGAGGACCTGGCCCACTGCATGGCCCTGCAGCGCTGAGCAGAGGCACACCTGGAGCCTCCGTCCGCACGCCGTGCCTCATGACCATGTAGCCGCCAAAGCCCAGGGCCGCGTTGACGCACAACTTGTTGTGCTTGCTGCACAGCAGCGTGGGCAACCATCGGCTCTGCGGAGGGGTAAGGGCAGAGTCCTTGTGCCACGGATCCAACAGCAGAGTGATGGAGGGTATGTGCCATCGCACTTGTAATGCTGCCCATGAAATGTGTATTTGGTCGGGGGTATTGCTACATCTCTTCTCTGGTATATTCACAACTGACTTTTTTAGTTGGCACAACCGACGTTTTGAGTTGGCACAACCGACGTTTTTAATTGGCACAACCGACGTTTTTAATTGGCACAACCGACGTTTTAGTTGGCACAACCGACTTTTTTAGTTGGCACAACGGACGTTTTTAATTGGCACAACCGTCTTTTTTCGTCGGCACAACCGACGTTTTTAGTTGGCACAACCGACTTTTTTAGTTGGCACAACCGACGTTTTTAGTTGGCACAACCGACTTTTTTAGTTGGCCCATGGAGACACACCGCACTCCACTTCAATGGGCGGGGGAGGCGACGCGCGGCGAGGCTGAGATGCCCCCCTCGGTTTTGCAGGGGGACAACGCGTCTGGCGGGCGAATGCAGGCCCCACCGGGTCAGAGGAAAGACCTCCCTCGAGTCCGTCAACAGGAACACGACGTCCGCCTCTTCGATCAATGCACTGAGCTGCGCCACGTCGTCGCTCACGGCCGCGCGCCGCTTGGCGTCCACGGGATGGCCCGGCATCGGGATGGAGAGGACGTGGGACCCCACCTACGACGCCCGGAGATGTAGCGGGGCCCTGCACCGCCCCACGGCTCAGGCAGAGGGGGGGGGGGGGGGGGCTGGAGGCCAGGGAATCGGTTGAAGGGGGGGGGGGGTACCCCCCTCCGCCCCAACACTCCGGCCCTGCCTCTACCCCAAAGCCATTCCCATACCCCAACACCAGCCCCAACCGCATTCCCAACCGCCAGTAACCGCCCCCCCCCCCAACCGCTTCACATCCCCTGTGACCGCTCTACAACTGCTCTGGGACTGCCCCGATGCCCCCCCTCCCCTTCAAGCAAAGCCCTGCCAGTGGAGGCACAGGGCACGTGCACCTCCGGCGCAGGTCTCGGACCGGCCCCACATGTCTCACCACTGCTCATTCGGACCCTCTGTGGGCCCGAACGTGTTTTGGTTGTGTCAACAGAGCCCTCGGATGACTTGTCCTGTTTGACTACTCCGGGGGTCGGCCGTCCCGGAGACGGGGCTGTTGCCCGTGCCGTTGACCAGGGGCATCCAGAGGCACACGCCGAGTCTGTGCGGGGGTTTGCCGACGCCAGCACTGACTTGTGCGCTGGGGTGTGCATCTGCAGGATTTCCCTGAGAGGGGCTTCTAAACAACCACAAATGATTCTTTCCCTGTTGTCCTTTCCTTCTCCTCCTTCTGCGCTCTGCACCGTTTTCGGCGAGCGCGGTCTGCCGGGGGGGGGGGGGGGGGGGTACGGCTGCTGGAGTCGGGCTGCGTCAGGCGGACCGCACTGCCCAACCCCCGGGACCCTCGCAGACAAAGGCTGGGCTGCATCGCGGAGGTGGGGGGGCAACTCGTGACATGCGACTTCGCGGGGCCCGTGGGGCACAGGGCCCTGCGCTCTCAACGCCCAACGCCCGCACCCCCCCACACCCCCAAAGCGGGGCCCACGCAGACGCTGTGCGGGCGCGGCGGAGGGCCCTCCGGACGGGGGGAGTGGGGGGGGCCCTGTGCCCCGGCGGGACCGCGGCCGAGGGGCCGTTGGTGTGCCGCGGCGGACGGGGCGGCACAGGGCCCGTGGCATCGCCGAAGGGCCCTGTGCCCCCCTCCCACACGCCCCCCCCCCCACTTCAGATGATGGGCACGCGCAATCGGAGGCCCATTCGACGTGCGACGGCCATAAAGCAACGGGTACAGAGCTCACGTATGCCCCCGTGTCACAGGCATATGGTCATCCCCACAAACCTCAGTTCATTGTTTGACCTGCTGCTCTGCAGCGCACGTCAAACGAGGGCCGAATGCTGCCTTGAGATCACCGCGGGTCAGCGGCCATCGAGTGTTTCTTGGTCCGTTTGGGTAAGGGCCTGCACCCCCCCATTGGGGCCGGTTGGCCGACGGGGGGGGGGGGTGCGGTCAGGGGGCGTCCAATCCACTTGCGGAGTTGCGAAACACTGCGAAGGACTGCGGTAAATTGGGGGAAATAGCGGGAAATGGCGGGACCACTGCGACAAACTGCGGACCCCCAGCCCCACCCCCCCCCCTCTGCCTCTGGGTACACAGACCTCTTTTGGGCCTCTGACGCCCGGAGGCAGAGGGGGGGGGGGGGGCGCATTGTGGCGACGCAACGGCCCCGGACCTGCACGACGCGCCCTCCCACCCTCCGCACCGCCCGCGCGCAGGGGACCTGCACCGCCGGGTAGATCCGCCTGCACGCCTGAGCCGCGGCCTGGGCCTTGGGGGCCCCCTCCCTCGCGTCGTTGAAGTCGAACAGCGTTTGCCTGCGCAGCAACACCGGGACGGCCCTGAGACCTCCGGCGCAGGGCAGCCCCGGCCCCGGAGATGACCCGGGGCACGGGGCAGTGGGGGGGGGCGAGGGGGTGACATATGGCGAACGCGTGACTCAATGCGCGAGTCCGTGACGGAGGGCACCGGCGAAGTGCGTTCGGGGGATCGAGGGCCGCGTGCAGCGAAGCCACCACCTCCACCGCCATGGCTCACTGCGGGGGGGGGGGGGGGGGCTGATGCGACGGGCCACGCACACGGCGCGCCAGGGCCCCTGTGCCTTTTTGGTGCACATTGCCACGCGGCCATTGCAGACCTCCTAAGTCTCCGGCACCGAAGTCACCGGCCCATTCCACGGCCTTGTGAAAAACTGTAAAAAACTGTGAAAAAACGAAAAAAAACTGTAAAAAAACGAAAAAAAACTGTAAAAAAACTGTAAAAAAAAAACTGTAAAAAAAACTGTAAAAAAACTGTAAAAAAAACTGTAAAAAACTTGTAAACAACTGCACAAGGGGTTGTGGGATGCATCCCTTCATTGCCTGATCGTTGCTAAATGGCTTGTGATATTTCCTCCCGGCTTTTGTCAACGTTTTTTTGGGCCTTTTCAATGGTTTGATACCCCCAGTACATAACAAACCACACGTCAGCACAGCAGTAACGAGTACCACAGCCCCTGCATGCCCCTTGTGGTTTCACTTTTCTTATTGTAAATGGCCAGTCACCGCAGTCACCGAGTGTAAAAAAAACTCCCCAACCACCAATCACCGAAAGTCACCGAAATCCCGGCTACTTAGGAGCCCTGCCATTGGACGCCCGTCGGCCGACATGCGTAACGCGCATTTGACGCGCACCCTCCGCCATGGCCCTCCCCACCGCACAACAGCCCCCCCAAACGCGGAGGGGCCCCACTGCCCCCCCAACACCCCCCCACAGCCCCCCACTAAACGACCCCCCCTTTGGGTAGTATCAACCGTCGGTGGCGGGGGTGTGAGCCTCTACATCGGGGGGTATTGGCGTTGTGTTGGTCCCCTTCACGACAAGCGAGGCGGTGGGGCCGGGGGGCGTGGGGGTCAGCCCCCCCCCCCCCCCTCCAGGGCGCCCAGCCTATGCCCAGCCACTGTCCCCCTGACGCCAAGTGCCGGCCTCAGCGGCATTTGTAACCGACAGTAACCGCCCCCCAACCGCTTTGGCAACCTCCTCCAACCGCCTGCCTAACCGCTGCTGGGGCCGCCTCTGAGGCCCCTTCCCTTCTGATGCATCCCTTTGGGGGGGAGGGCGGGGGGTCCCATCGCGGGTGCCGCTGCCGAGGGGGCGGACCTGACCGGATTGCTGTACGACACCTTCCCGTAGTCCACGAAGGTGAAGCGGGTGATGCCCCACATCATCAAAGTGCGCGCCACGTTGCAGCCCAGAGTCCCTGCATTTGAGGGCGGGGCCGATGGGGAGGCGCGTCCAGGCCCGACCGGGTGGCCTCCGATGTGCCGCCGGCCGTCGGGGCACGGCATCGGGATAACGCGCGGGCCACGGCATCGATTCAGGGGATTGGGAGCGCAAACCCGGTGCAACGCGGGAACACAGGCAGCGCACAGGGGCGTGCGGGCTTTCACTTCCGGGGGGGTGGGGGGTCGATACAGCCCTCTGGCCGGGAACCCCCCCCCAAAATCCTACCGAGACTGACCCCCGGGACTCGGAGGTGACCCAGGCCCAAAAATCGGCAAAAAAATGAAAATGGCATATTTGGCATCAGCGCGTCGAGGGGTTTCAGAAAAATGGTCATTTGCCGTGGTTTTGGTGAAAAAAAAACTTGACCCTTTTTAATGCTCAAAAAAATTCAAAAAGAGTTCAAAACAACTGATTAATGGTCCTGTCAATTAAGCCCTTTCCCAGCCCCCCCCCCCCCCCGTTTTCGGGGGGTCGGGGGGTCCCAGCCCCCCCCCGGAAGTGAAAACCCGGCGCCCCCAGGGCAACGGGCAAAGGGCACCTGCTCCGATCAACAGACATTTCGTGTTCTCGAAGAGCTGCAGGTCCAAGTCCGGCAGCATCCGCCACTTCATCAGACTTAAATTCAAAGTTGCGGAGCTGTGCAGTGAAGTATTGAAAAGAAGAGGATTGATGGAGGCGCCCGAAGGCGTCAGTGAACCAGCAGAGCAGTCGGAGACCCCCCGGGGGGTGTCGGCGGCATCCGTATGCCCACCTACAACCGAACATCGGGGTGTGTACAACACCTCCAGTCCCCACGAATCCCGGCTTAACCCCCCCCACATGCGCACGTGTCACAAGGCCTTTCGAATGCAACATGGCGCCCACAAACGCCTCCTTCGTAGCGCGCCCACACAATTTCCTATGATTGGGTGGTTTCAGGCTGGAAACCTTGTTCTCCTGTGGCATGCTGTGTCTGCAGGCGGGAAGGATTACAGATGTGGGTTGACTGCGGACATTGTGGCGAATGGCAACCTGCCAGTTGCAGGAATCTAATTTGGTAACCTTCCACATACAGAAATTACCAGCAACCGTCCAGAAACGGTGAGGTGTCAACAACAACCCTCCAGAAAAATTCTAGCATTTATAGGAAACATTACAAGAATTCATAGTAGAAACCTCGAGGCATGAAAGCAACCGACGTCCAAATGGGGCCACCACCACACTCCCTATCATTTCTACCGTAGACTCCGGGGTCCTTTTGGCTCCTTTTGCGTCCTCAGGCAATGCTGGACGTTGCCAAAACTGGCCTAAAGTGTTCCCTGCCGCGTCGCCGTACCCGCGGCCTGTACCAGCTCTCTTGCTGTTGTCCCCTCCCCCCACTTTCGCCCCAGTCTCCTCCAACCCCCCCCCCCAATGTGTGTGTGTGTGGCAGCGGATTACTGGGGGTTGTACTGGGAATTTTGCCATGGGTGAAGGCAAGTCGACCAAAGCTAGAGCCTGAAGCCGCGAAGCCCTGGGTACAAAATGGGTGGGGGACCCTGGGTCCAATGTAGAGCGTCATTACCCCTGGGGTAAGATTGCGCATCGTCCATATTGCTCGTGCGTAGCCTGGGTGCACTTTGGGAGCCCCCCAAGTTGGAGGGCAGGGTAGTCAAAAACAAGCAGACCGTATTTCGATGGTGTTGCTGGGGCATAGGGGGGCGCTGGGGCTCATGTTGGGCCGGAAACCCATCGGGACACCTGTTGCTCAGTTTCTCGGCGTCCATCAATGGGCTCAAATCCACGGGCTTCAATTTGTTGTCCGCCGGCCTGTGAATACCAGAAATGAGCATGACATGCACATGCACACGGTATCCAGGCAAGCGGATGAAGGCGGGTGGGTCGGGGCGCAGGGGCACAGGGGATGAAAATGCGTGACACGTAAGGAACTCCATCTGATGCGTGAGAGAACGGAGGCGATCTTTGGTCAACTGCACTCAAGTTTGACGAATTGTTAAGCCACTCTCAAACCAAATGCACAAATAGTCACTTGCGTCTGTATTCGCATCCACACATCCAAATTCGCAGCCATCCATATCCACACCACCATCAACAGCCACATCCACATCCACATCCACATCCACATCCACATCCACATCCACATCCACATCCACATCCACATTTGCAACCGCATCCAAATCTATGTTAATTGGCGACACGGATGTCGTCCGCGTCTACTTGATTTTCTCACTTCAGCCATCTACGATGGATCGTAAAATACTCATCTGGCAATTGTCCGACTTTCTGTGTGTGTATGGCCAAACAGGTGCTTGGACATATGGGCGCTTTGTCATCTTCAACGTGCACATTACGCAGCACATTCGACTTTTGGTCTAACTACCAACGCTTTGGGCACCACGAGAGGGTCGGGGATTCCCATGGGAACTGCAGCTGAGCAGCCTTTTTGGAATTTAAAGTCAACAAAATGTTACAATTGTCCGTGCATTTGCACAAGGGCAGGAGGCTGGAAATCCTCTGCAGACCGTCCGTCACCAATCATCATGTGGAGATGGACATTGATGTTACCTCTGCGGCATGCGGGCCGGATGTTTGGTGCAGGAGGCTGACGGTGCCAGGCACATCACCATTGCCGGTCTCACAGCCATTAGAATGCCCCAGGCCTGGGCCTTGGAGGACTGCAAACCGCGTGGCCCGTTCCCTCCTCCCGCGACAATTTTATTCGCTGAACGGACCACCGCACGGACAAAGAGCGGCAGTCCACTGCCGACGCATACCGATACCCGTTTCTGTGTGTCCGATGCTGTCGCCCAATCAGGCCCCCGGGGGTCCGGGGGGCGGATGCCACGGCGTCAGTCTCAGACCCGTGCGCGTACGCCTGCGCACGCTTGGTTTCCATGGCCACGCACGCTCACGAACGCTTATGCCCCAGCCCTCCGCACGCTTGTGCACGCTTTGGCGCAGGGACACGGAGGTGGACCTCTTGTACACTCAGGCGCTGGTTCTCTGCGGAAATAAAAGTGGGGCCCGTGGAACTTTTGTTTGGGGGAGCTGTGTTTTGAAAAAAGGCCCCCCAGTCCATTCCGGGCCAACGTTTGCAATGACAGCGCCCCTCGTGCAGCAAGAGATGCATCTGCACGTGCCCGTGTGGGCCCGTGCCATCCCCCAGGACAGCCCCGCCGCGATGACGGATGTCTATCCGACACCGTTGGTGCAGAGCAGAAGAAGACGAGATGCAATGGGCTGGGCGGGGGGGGGGGGGGGCGGGGCAGTGCCAAACCGGAGAACTGGGGAGGCTTTGTCAGAGGACTCTGTGGCTGACGCCTGTCGGTTGACGGTGAAGCTGGAGGATGAGCACACCCAACAGCATATCCCTGGCACGGGGGGGGGGGGGGGGGCGACTCCTCGGTTCTGGACGACCCCCCCTGTGTGACAGTCCGTCGGGTTGTTGTTCCTTTACGGGGCCCTGGACAGTCACCCGTTCTCCCCTTCGCATGTTGCATCGGGTCGCTGCGTTCTGTCGGCCGCTGCGGCCGGTGCTCTTGCTGGTGTCGTTTCCGCGTTCGCGGAGCCCAGTCGTTGGTGTACCGGGGCTGTGCTGCATGTGGCGGGATGTGCCGTTTGCGTGTCAGCGGCGCCCAGTAGTTGGCGTACTGGGGGTTGTGCTGGTTGTTGCGGGGGTCGTTTGACTGTTTTTGCTGTCCACACACCTCCGTCCACAGGCCGTCCATAGCCCTGTCTCGCTGTGTTTCTGTGTGCGTGAGGCCCAGGTGCCCTGTTCCTCCACGCGCTGTCCCGGCCGTCCACCATATGTCCCTTTCCCCCTCACGGCCGGTCTGCCCCCGATGGGCTCCCGCTCCTGTTGCGCAAACAGCCCATCTGGGCTGCGGGAGACACCCCCCACCTGATGCCGGTTGAGCAGGTTGAACCCCCCCCCCACTAACCGGGGGGGGGGGGGGAGGGGTAGTTGGCGTCCAGGGTCCCACGGAGTCGCGCCCCCCATAATCCGCGGTCACACCCAAATGGATCTCCGCATCCAAACCCCAAACACACATCCGTGTGCATGTCCACGTGCATCAGGCTGCCTGGGGGAGGGGGGGGCGGCACGCCCGCATACCACCCCGCACAGGGCGGACTTGTGGCCCCTTCCTTCAGAAGACGTCCTTTTGACACACAGACTTCCATGGCAAACGAGTGGCTGATGTCATGACGGCCGGGCACCTGCACCACAAAGAACATGCCACTGGCGCAACGCTGATGGGCTTGTCCTTGCTGCGGCCGCGCAAGGCCCCTCCTTCCCTCCCTTGCCTCGAACGCTTGCGGTGGGGAAATGGCCGCGACGAATCGCCCCCATACGTCCCCCCGGTAACACCCCCCCCCCGGGGGGGGGGGGGGGCTGGCATCGCACACACAATTGGCACTTTATGCCTCACAAGTACAGTTTGACGCCCCATACCTCACCACTGTAGAACAAAACGGCCTACCCCATGCCCGGCCGTGTGTGCATTCCCTAGACCATGTCTACCGGGGCGGGGGGGGGGGTATTCCGTGCGGGGGAAAATATGAACCCACAAATTCTGGCGCTCCAAAATCTGTGCGACTTCTGAAAACTGAGCGAACGAATTATGTGCGGGTCCCAATAATTGCTCATGAGAAACAGTGGGCGCTTGCAATGCCTAACGCACACCCGCACAACTCCTTAAAAGCGCCGAATAAATTGCGTACAGTAACTTCATACAGAATTTGAACTGCAGAAATACCAGCTTGCATAACCCCGCCCCCCCCCCCCCCGCCCCGGTATGTGCAGCACACAGTGAGTACACATCACAGCATGCGTAGGGGCAGAGGGTGTTTTTGGGCCCTTTATGCGAATAGGGCCTTCACCCTCAGTCCTTAGTCTTGCCACGTCCACAACACCCGGACGGTGTGGGACCGAGGCTACATAACGATGTCAATGGACTTTAGACCTCCTTTGTACAGCCCCCCCCACCTGCCCCTGTTTGGTGAGGGGGGGGCAAAAACTGGCACGGGTGGGGAATGGTCAAAAAAAAGATGCCCAGCGCGTGCCCGGCGCACTAACACTCCCCCCTCATCCCAGCAAATAGTTACACGAGGTTGATGGCAAAGCGTACCTCACGGTAGCACAGTACGTTCACTGTGCCCTCCAGCTCAAATTGGTGGGTAAGAGCAAACAGCACATTTCGCAGAGGCCAGCCAGCAGTGGTCGCAGCGGCACATGGATCGGCCACTGCAAGCCACACTCGGCGGTCCTCAGTGCCACTCAGCTCCTTCCACACAGAAACGGGATGCACCTGCAGTGGTGGATGCAATAGAAAGGAAGGGCTGATGTGACGCTGAGCAAGGATCGCGGCAGGCGATTGCAGGCCTCAGACATACCCAGACGAGGGGGGGGGGGGGGTGCTATACCCCGTAATGTACCCAGTACCAGGGAAAATGGGGGGAAGTGGGGGGAAATGGGGGGAAATGAGGGGAAATGGGGGGAAATGGGGGGAAATGCGGGGAAATGGGGGGAAATGGGGTGTTACGGGGGGACGTGGGGGCAAATAATAACAATTGTGGGGCTAGGGTGGACTGGTTTGGCTTCCCCAGTTCCCCCCATTTTTCCTTGGGAGCTTTCACCAATGCACCCCTCACCACAGCCTTGTTGCCAATCAAAACCATGTTTTTTGGCCTTTTCAGCCCCTGAATTCCCCATTTGTCCATCCAGCATCCAAAATTTCCCACACCTTTCCCCATTTTCCCCCATTTTTCCTAAATCAGCCCATTTCGGATAAATGCATGGTAACTTTCCGGAAATGGATATTTCTGAGGCATGCGATTCCTTCGCAATGAGGGTGAGAGTTCAAAATGGGGATCCAGTCAACCAACCCCACCCCAGAAAAAGGAGAATGAAAATCGAAGGAAACAAGGCAGTAGAAAATAAGAAATTTATCAAAAGGGCCGGAAATTCTATTGCCATCGGCAAGGCACCTCGAAGAAGGGAGAGGGACCACTATTCTTGAGCTGCTGAGGCGGGAAAACTGCATAAGCAGGTTGTGCCCTAGACCCCTTGGGACCCCCCCCCCCCCCCCCCCCGACACACAAATAGGGTGAAAACCACATAAAGAGGGGCTAAAACATGCTTTACATAGCATATTTCATCATTGTAAGTGGTCACAATATCAAAAAAAAGTTTTGCAAAAATTTTCCATTTTTGACCTGAACAGGGTGGAAAATTGCTTCTGCAGTTTGTGCACACACCAAAGGCCATTGAACCACCTACAAATAGTAATTTTGAAGCTTTTGGGGGGCCCATGGCTCGGGTTAGATGGGCCCAGTGGCCACTACATGGGTCCCCATGGGTGCTCAAGTACCCGTATTGTCACCAAATGATCACCCAAACCCATGGTAGGGGCGACAGAAGGGTTTCGGAAAAAGTGGAAAAGTGAAAAACTTTCAAGTGTCACTAAACAGCCTACGCAACAGCAATTCTATTGCCTTCGGCAAGTCCACCTCGCAGAGAATCTACCCCAAAATAACACACACCCAAAATAGGGTAAAAACTACATAAGTACGGGCTAAAACATGCTTGACATATCTTGGGTGGTCATTTTGGGTGATCACAATAACAAAAAAATAAATTCCAAAACTTCAATTTTTGAGCTGGATAGGCTGAAAAACCGCATTAGCAGGTTGTGTACCAATCCCGTTTGACCCCCCTCCCCCCGCACCCAATATCCAAATAAAGTGAAAAACACATAAATAGGGCCTAAAACATGCTTTACATACCTTGGATGGTCATATTGTGTGGTCACAATATCAAAAAAATAAGTTTCGAAAACTTCGATTTTTGAGCTGACCAGGGTGAAAAACCGCATAAGCAGGTTGTGTACCAATCCCTTGGGAGACCCACCCCCCCCACCCAATACCCAAATAGGGTGAAAAACACGTAACTACGGCCTAAAACATGCTTTACATACCTTGGATGGTCATTTTAGGTGGTCACAATATTCAAACAAATAAGTTTCGAAATTTTCGACTTTCGAGCTGCCCAGGGTGAAAAACTGCATCAGCAGGTTGTGCACCGGCCCATTCACTAGGCCATTATTGGCGGACACAATCATTTCGCGTCTTTGGCACGGGTTTTGACCGGCCCCCGGCAGGGCTAGAGACTGCAAAAAACGTCCTTTCGTATCCTAGTAGGCATATACTGTCACAACATCCCCACTCACACCCCTCAGAGTGGGTAGCACGGGGTCACCGAGGTTGCCAAACCTGCCGAAATAGCAAAAATGGCTGAAAAGTGCATAAACTGCAGCAGCGCTCGTCCCACTCCGCCCCATACAAACCCCATGGAGTCGGGACCTGGAAACATTTTTTTGGCTCAAAATTGAAAAAAACCAAAAGATTCATGATTTTCGACCCAAAAAAAGGGGGTTCATTTTTTGACCCCCCCCCCCAACCCCCACCTCCCTCAAAACCGCAAAAAAGTGGGTTTCAAGTCTGGGGGGGTCCGGACCAAAAACTCATTGGGGGATGCGTTTATTGGACAAAATAATGATTTTACAAGGGGTTAAACTAACAATTCAACCCCTTGGGGTAGGGTACGCGAATAGGCCCAAAAAGGCCGAAAATGGGGGGGTATGTGGCGTTTTCCCCTATATACGCCTGGCTTTGATGTAACAACCTCTGCGAGGTGCTTTTGGGGCTTTCGGAGGGCCCATGGCACGGGCTACATAGGCCTAGCGGCCACTACGTGGGTCCCCATGGGTGCTCAAGTACCCGTATTGTCACCAAATGATCACCCAAACCCATCCTAGGGGCAACGGAAAGTAGTCATGAAAAATCGAATTTCAAAAAACTTTCACGTGCCACTAAACAGCCAATCCAGCGTGAAAACGGCTAAAGTCCTCAGTGGCAAGGGGCCATATGGGGGGGGGGGGCGACTGGGGGTACTTGGAGTTGGGACCCGGGACGCCATGGGTTAGGGGGTCCATATACAAGAAAAAAGTTCTTAAGGACCCAGGTCCAAATACACAAACAGCGGCCTCAGTACGCAAAGAAGTTTTGACTCCCCCACACCCCCAAAAAGGGGTACCCAGGTGCGAGGGGGTACGGGGGTCAAAATCCAAAAAATGTTTTTGGTCCTAAAATGATGATTTTACAAGGGGGGTAGACGTTAGAAACCATACATTGGGGTATGCTACGCGAACAACCCCAAAAAAGGGGGGTATACGACGCTCGCGCCTGCACTTGATCTAACAACCTCTCTTCGAGGTGATTTGAGGGCACTTCACTCATCCCTCGTTTGTCGGACTTGCCCACCACAAGGCCGCCGGGGCCCAGCGACCCAATCGGGCACAAAATACGGTGCCTTGGGGAGGTGCCTCAAAGGAAAGGAGTCCTAATGACGGGCAGGGGTGGGCAAAGACGGGCACAAAGCATGGTGCCATTATGTCATGGGGCAGGGGGGTTCGGTGTGCAAAAAAAAGGATGAATCCAAAAACGTGGGTATTGCATGTTCTTCCGTTGATGCAGTTGCATTGGAGATGCGTACGTGGGCTCAAGCCAGACGCCGGATGGCCCCCACAGGCCTGGTCCCGCCGGACGATGCGGGCCCTCCGCCCCCGCCCCCCCAGCAACACGCTGGGCACCCGCTTGCGGCGGCGCGACCAGGGCACCCAACACGGCATCAAACCGTAGCGGGAGGGGGTGGGCCTCCCCACCCGCGAACCCCCGATGGACATGCCAAGCGGCTGCCCTGCGGCGCAGGCCATGGCAAGCCATCGTGCAGCCGACGGCAAACGGCACGCAGCCAGCACCGCGTGGCGAGCAGCGACGGCAGGAAGCAGCAAACCGGTCCGCTCGACTGCGCGGTACACTTGCACGCCGGGCTGCATCGGAACCAGTGCAGGCCCCATCGCTGCCTCACTGACACCGGGCGAAAAATATCACTCGTGTACAAAAAAATCGCCAACTCGTGTAATTTTTTTTTTGCGGTAATGCGTGTGACGGGTTTTACACGACTTACCGCAAAAAGAAATTTACACGATTTACTGCAAAAAGAAATTGTACACGACTGACCGCAAAAAGAAATTTACACGACTTACCGCAAAAAGAAATTTACATGACTTACCGCAAAAAGAAATTTACACGACTTACCGCAAAAAGAAATTTACACGACTTACCGCAAAAAGAAATTTACACCACTTACCGCAAAAAGAAATTTACATGACTTACCGCAAAAAAAAATTTACACGACTTACCGCAAAAAGAAATTTACACGACTTACCGCAAAAAGAAATTTACACGACTTACCGCAAAAAGAAATTTACACGACCCGACGATTTTTTTGTTACACACATTTACCGCAAAAAAAAATTCCACATAGTACAACACACACTGACACAGGGCAGAGCACGGCCACAGGGCAAAGGGACCTGAACCGCTTCGGTCGCCTTCTCTAGGCTCACCACAAAAGCTGACACTTGTGCGGCCGCGAGGGGCGAGGTCTGGTCCGGCAGAAGGCCCCGCAACGCCTGGTAGCCCTCGCTGAGGGCCCGCTGCTGCTGGTCATTGAACACCTGCGCAATGCTGAGGGGCGGCCCCCTGCGCCGGAAGGACTCGGCGGGCAGCAGCACCGGGAACGCCGCGCAGTAGTGGAACTTGTGGCTCTTGAGGTCCGCGAAGCAGAGGAGCAGGAACTGCGTGAGGGCCCCTGCGCCAGCGCAGCGTGACGGGGGGGGGGGAGTGGCAGGGACCACCGGAGGAGGGGGATGGCCCTTTCCCTTTCTTGGCGAGAGTGCGGCCGGGACCGCCGCCTTGCAGTCATTGGAGCGGGCCCAGTTCTGAGGCTATGTTTGCCCGGCGCGCCCGGCATCCAAATCAATGTTCCGGCCCAATCTATCCCAATGCAGACAGAAGGAAACACCTAGCTAAGAATGCTAGGAATGCAATCTGCCCTTATATGCACCATCAGGTACACATCCAAATGACTGTTCCGGCCATCCATCCCAATGCTTTACCCCCAAACATCACTCTCTCCTCCAGCCCAGGAACCCTAAGCACAAGCACATTGTATGACTGTTGGTGATCAATTCAATTCCCATTTTTTCGCCCAACAAATGGGACGATCACATGCACCCTCCCCTTGTGGGCCCCGTCATAGCCACCCACCTCAAAATCAAAGAATCCCCCTCTTGTGCGTGAAGGGCCACGCCGAAGAGTGGGAGTCCTTAACTCCAACTCGAGGGGCCACATCAAAGCGTGGGAAAACATTGCCCGGTGCGCTACCGTACTCTCTCTATGCCCATCGACGCCAAACTGCACGGCCGGGGGCCATCCACACACCAGCCGCACGCCCGGCAGTGGAACCCGAAAGCCGAGCTGTAGGCCCCAGCCGGCGAACGATCACGGCAGAGTCGTGTGCTCGAGACCAGGGGAACGCGGCCAAGCGGCATGCCGGAGGGCGGAAACCCCCTCCCCTCGTCTGTGCCGGTGGGGGAGGCCAGCCCAACACGCACCCCATCCGCGTTCGAAGGTCCATCGTCTGCCCGCAACTGCTGGTAGACCCTCTGCCACCCCTCACCCCTGCCTCTAACCACAAAGGGTCCTACCCACGCATGCCCTCCGCCCAACCCACTCCAGTCCTTTTGTTGCCTTGGTTTGTCGGCACACGAGAAGCAAGAGTGACGCAGGCACATCCCGGGACCAGACGTGCCACTAGCGTCTGCCGGCTCAGACATGATCCGATGGGGCAGGGTCCTACTGAGCCACACGCCGGACGCAGCACGTTCCTACTGAGTTGCGGTGGTGCGGGGGGCGGGTATTACTGAGTGGCCGTTGGCATGGGGCCAGTTCCTACTGAGAACCAGTGTCCCTGCCAGAGGCTAGTGGCATGCCTGACCGGGACTGGCATCACACAACAACTGAGTACCGCGAGCACAAAAACAGAAAAGCAAGAGATATGGGGGGGCCGCAAGCAGGTCAACAAAGCGCTCCACGCATGCACGTCCTGGTATGCATATGCAGCAATGTTCGGCAGTTCCATTGATACGATGGTTCCACGAGCACTTCAGCGTATGTACAGGTTGCACTGATGTTTGCCTAGTTACCCTCTTCTGGCCGTGTTTTGTCGGCCAAAACCTCTAGCCTGCATGTCACTGTACTGGGGGTTGAGGTCCACAGGCGGCAGGACAGGCTTGCGGTATGCTGGCTCTCAATCGGCCAACCTGTCTTTTCGTCCTACAGCACTCACGGAGCGGGGGTCAGTTGTGTGTGTGTGTGTAAAGCTCATGCTCATTCATTTAGCTACACAGGCTGAGACGACAATGTGGCTGTGAGGGGGCCGCAGGCCCAGCCTCTAGTTCATACCTTCTGTCCACACAAAGCATTCCTAAGGGCTGGGAGACATTAAGAAGGTATGGGGATATGGGGAGAAGATATGGGGGGGGGGTATGGAAGCATGGGCAGCCAGGGTGGCTGGGGTCTGGGGGCTAATGGAATGCCACGCAGCCATGCACACGGACCGTCGCACAGCAACGCACGCGGGTTGCCCCACAGCAACTCACGCGGGTTGCCCCACAGCAACGCACGCGGGTTGCCCCACAGCAACGCACCCAGGCCGACCTGGGTTGTCCAGCCAGGCCCCGGTCGTGATGCTCTCCCAAATCTTGGCCCCCGCGTCCTCCAACAAGCGCCTCCGGTCGTACCGTTTCAGCTCTTCCATAGTGTTGGTGTTCACCAGAGTCCCCTGCATAGACATGGGCCCGTGGTTGTCATGCAAAGCTTTGCTGCGCAGATGCGCTGCGAAACGCAATACCCGTCCTCTTTAACGCAGGGCATGCCAGGCCCAGTGGGGGTGCCGCACCCCACCGCCGCCTGTGCGCTCTTCGTGGGGGGCGTTTAGGCTCAGACCTGACACCAACACCCCCGCTAACCTTTTGGGCCCTGGGTTGGGGGGGGGGGCGCCCGTTGGGGGGGGAAGTCCCGGGTACCCCAACACACACGCCTCAAAATGACCCCCTCGTCGCACTGATCATATTGAACACACACATGTGGGGGGGTTTGACAACAGGTTTCACCGAAGGGGGGGTCCGGTCCTGGCAGCCAGGGCTTGGGGGGGCTACATGGGGGAGGTCAGGGGTCCGAAGCACTTGTCATGGTCGGCATACGTATTTGGATTTCCCAGGAAATCCTGAGCACTTTGGGCATACACACGGAGGGTGAAGTCAGTGTTTGCCCCCCGCCGTATGCCAAAAAAAGGTTTCCGGCGCCTTTGGCGCCAGGTTTGGCCCAAATGTGGTCCAAACCCCCTCAGCACTTTGGACCTCCAAGAGGCCTCGAAGCAACGGATACTCAGCTACCGAACGCCCCCGTGTCACAGGCGACCAGTCACAGCTCCAAGGGCGGGGTTGAAGGGGGGGTCTGGCACAAGGCCTCGGTATCTGATTGTTTGCCTTTGGCGGCGCCTATTGGCCTCTCGCCACCGCTCATTCTGACCCTCTGTGGGTCCGAACGTGTTTTGGTTGTGTCAACGGAGCCCCCAGATGACTTGTCCTGTTTGACTACTCCGGGGTTCGGCCGTCCCGGGGGGGAGGGGGGGTTAGTGTCGGGGTCTGAGCCAGGGCAGCCCCCACGGCGCCCTTGCCCGGTTGGTCCTTGCTGCGCTGCTGTCCCCCACTCAATGGAACACCTGCGGTCTGCCATGCCCAAGACCGCCTCAGATCCCTCCGCCTGGGCACCGGTGAGCCCAGGTCAGCCGGAAGGGCGTCCTTCACAAACACAAGAACGACAGGGTCCCTTGAGGCCGGGCCTGGCCCACCGCACCTCAAAGCCACACAGAAACGCGTTTCCGCTGAACAAGGGGTGTGTCCTGTTGGTGACCTTTGTGGACCATTCAACCACAAAGCCCAAAGCCTTGGCTGCCGCAAGACCTCTGCCAGGGGCGTGGGGGGCGGGTGGAATTGGGGGGGGTTCGCCGCACTGAACCACCAAAAAGCCCCGGAAACTCCCGGTTGGGGTGCATGTTCAGCTCTACTGAGAGACAGGCCCGTGTACTGTGTACCACTTTCTTTTGGAGCATTTGACTTTGAAGAGCTGCACATGCTCAACAATGGCCACTGGAATGGACATCCGTGGCTGACATTGCGAAACACTGAAGTGTTCTGCATGATGCGGGGTACAGTGTAGGGCCTTGGATGCAAGAACTTTGAAGTACACAGCAGTCAGCTCAGGGGTCATGTCAACATCAGCAGCAGCAGCATTTGCAGCACCACATGGTACACATCTGTCCATGGTTTGCCAGAAGGACAGGAAAACTGAAGGCAAGACAGATGCCAAAAAAATGCATCCCCCCCCCCCCCTGCAATGCACCAATAATACCACCTTGTCCAACCAGCAAACACACAGAGGAGAAGCTCGATATCCAAACTTCGAAGGAAGTTTGGAAAACTGAAAGTGACGGTTCCCGGGCCCCCTGTGTGACATTCCGTTGGGTTGTTGTTCCTTTACGGGGCCCTGGACAGTCCCCCGTTCTTCCCTTCGCATGTTGCGTCGGGGCGCTGCGTTCTGTCGGCCGCTGCGGCCGGTGCTCCTGCTGGTGTCGGTTCCGCGTTCGCGGAGCCCAGTATTTGGTGTGCCGGGGCTGTGCTGAATGTGGCGGGATGTGCCGTTTGCGCATCAGCGGCGCCCAGTAGTTGGCACCCCCCCCCCCCCTTTTCTATTCAAAGGGCGGTTGTCATTCAAGTCGGGGCGCACTCATCATTCACTGGGGGGGTAGGCAAGGGTCCAGGAGACGTCGATGGGGTCAGGGGCGTGGCAATGACAGTAGAAAACCCTTCGACACCAAAGGCCCTGTAGGACCCTCTGCCCCAACATGCTCTCAGCACACCCCTGCAAAACCAGCGCTTGCCCCACGCCACAACCTCTCAACACAGAGGTCCTGCCTGCCCGTTTGTGCCTCCGAATACCTCCACGGGAAAGTGAAAAGGAAGCGCATTGCAGGAGCCAAAGGCGTCGACCCCCAGAGTAACGAACGAGGGGATGGCTGCGTGGCTGGAGGTCGCGTAGGAGCCCCAGACGGCGACGGGGGAGACGTCATCCTTGTATTCGTGCAGTTTGCGGCGCTCCAGATCAAACCAGAACTCGACTTCAACGCGGCACGTGAACGGTTCGAATTGCAATGGCACTGTTTCCGATGCCGGGCTGGCCATTGTGTGAAAGCACAAAGACCCACTGAGGGGGGGGGGGGGGTGGAGAGGAGGCACAAGGCACAGGGGCTGGGGAGTGGTGGCTATCAAATGCTTCTTGGTTGGGTTGGGGTCAGCGTTAAGCAGCTCAGGGATAGGGCACGCCCCAATGGGCCAGACCCACTTCCCCGCCAGAAGGAAGAGTGCAGGCGCCAGAAAACCATCCTGACTTACCCGCCGGCTGGGGGCAGCATCCACCGAGAACGGTAGGCGGATTGTTATCGACTACAACACTAGTGCCATGTACCCTCCCCCCCACCTTGTCCAGCCCCCCCCCCCCCCCCAGGGCGACGCCCCCCCCCCATCCCGGGGGGGGACCGTCACCAAGTGATGGTCCCCCCACTGGGGGGGGGGGGGGGCACAATGGGTCACTTTTGCTTCACCGCAATTATCTCCAACCGCGCCTCCCCCACGGTCTTCATTGCTCTCAGTTCAGTGTAACAGATCATTGTTCTCTGTGCTTGCTGTCCGAGTGTGGGGGGGGGGGGGGGGACTGGGGGGGGGGGCGTACACCACTCCCGGCTGCCAATTCTAGTATAACCCCAACTGAAATTTTTCTTCGGTGCCTGTGATTTCCTATTGATTTCTTATCGCTCATGGGCCAAGTGACGGTTCCCCCCCTTTGGGGGGGGGGGGGGGGGGGCTAGACAGGGGGGGCGGGAGGGTACTACAAGCCACCATAGGGCTTGAACCGGCCCCGCTATGCTCCGAGCACAGGCGTATGACCACTATGACAAGAAGAGGTCAGTTGAAAAAAAAGATCCAAACATAAATGGGGTCCCCCTCCACACTGACGGTGCCTCCTCAATGCGGATTGGACCCACGTCTGTGCTGGGTGGTCTATCTGCTATGCTACGATGAGGATGTTATGTACCCAACCCAGAACCACCAGCCTGCTGAGTATCGCTTTGCCCCCCGTGCTCCACTGTTTTTCGGTTTGTCACCGAACTGAATTATGGTGGGAACAGGGTTCCCACAGAGCCCCACTGTAACCCCAACCAACACGAATGCGTCACTATGCCCTGGCACATGGTCAAATGTCAATTTGCGGCGCCGGCGTTGGAAACTCTGAGGACACTGCACAACATTGAGTTACCACAGGGGAAAGTGGGGGTTAAGTCTCCATTCAATGAACGCATAGACACACACCTACGGAGGGCTGAGCATCAAATCGGGCTGAGGACAAGGAAAGGCAACAGGAAGGCGACCTGGCGTGGCCAGGACCTGCCCGGAGCAGCAGCAGCGACCCTTCGTTGCAGTCACGGGACATCAGCAACAAAGATGCAGACCAGCATGCTCCGCGCGCCAGACAAGGCGGGCTGCGGCATGCGTCGCGCCTGGCCCAGCACTGAAGCATGGCTTTGCGTCACACAGAGCTACGGCGTTCAGCAAAGAGTACCCCGCCCCCCCCCCCCCTTGCGCAAGCACGGCCGCGGTCCCAAAAAAACAAGCAAAACAGTTTGGAGCGCCCCACTGCCTCCAGTGCAGGTGCCCCCTGACACGCAGGCCCCTTTGCTGGTGATCCGCCACCCGGTGACCCCCCCCCCCGCCCACAAGACCCACCGGCGGTGCACCCTATCTCCATCCTCATCAAAAAACGCAGTTGCTTCGAGGTAGTGGCGATGGCGGATGCCCGTCAGGAGTAAGCTCGCTAGGTGCTCCAACCCACAGGGGCCGGCGGTTCACCGCCCGCCCCGGTGCTTAGACAAGACTGTGCTTGCGTGTGGCACACATGATGACAAACACACATGGCTGGATGTTCTGGCTTCTGGCAAATGCCTTTCCCCCTGTGCTCTGCAGTGCACCCTCCTTAGCATGCCGCTCCGGCGCACGCGCACGCGGACGCGTACGCACGCACCGCACACGCGCGCCCACCCGTCCCTGACCTTTTGTATGCATGCGTGCCATTGGGGGGCTGAGTGAACGCCCAGGTGTGAGCCCCCTGTAGGGGGGTCATTGGGGTGTTCTCATTTCCTGATGCAGCCATTGCAGAACCAGTGATTTTGGTTGATATTCCGCTTGAACGCTTGCAAACGCACCCTCCGCCCCGTTGCGCAGGCAACGCCCAAGGCACCAAAATGGACGGCTTCACCGGGTAGCGGTGCCAGCACAAGGTCAGCTTGAATGCATGCAAACATACCCCCCCCTCCCCCTTGTGCAAGCGCGGCCTTGTCTAAGCACGGGGTGGGCGTTGAACCGCTGTTTTCAGGAATTTTCGGGACCACTGTTTTTGTGGTCCCAAATGTAACATGGGGTTTAAAAACATTTTACTGCACATTGCCACCCAGTGATGTTTGTTTTGATGTGATTCTTAGCCATTCCTGCGATTCCCCTTCCACAGCCCATCACCATCTGCATCTGAGGGCTCTCCTGGATGTGGGCAGTCATGTGTTTTATGTCCGCATGTTACCCCCAGCGGTTACCCTCCAACTGCCATCGGTTACCCACCAACCGCCAGGTTACCCACCAACCGCCATCGGTTACCCACCAACCGCCATCGGTTACCCACCAACTGCCATCGGTTACCCACCAACCGCCATCGTAGGGCGTATTGGACACTCCGAGTTTTTTTTTTCATTACGGCACCCAGTGTTCTGAGATGTCCAACGGTGGGAATTACTTGACAATTGCTGCCGACCAAGGCGGGTGGTGGTGGGCTGGCAGTGGGCAGGGACTGACGGGGTGTGGTAAGGGTTAGGGTTGGGGTAAGGGTGAGCAGCGCTGCAAAAGCAGTCTCCCACCAACCCCCGGCGCCCCGTCAGCACACCCTTCTGTCAGGTACACAACTGCAAATCCATGAGCACAGCCCTGACCCCACCCCCTCGAATGAGTCGGTCCAGGTCGTCGTCCCGCAGCGCCCTACAAAACAGCACCGGGACGTCGCAGTGCTGCGCCGCCGCCAGCAGCCGGTCCGTTACGGCGTCGTGCCCCTCCTCGAGGGATGCCACGACTGCCCACGAGAGGTTGAACGCGCGGCGCACCGCGTCCCGCGCCGGCAGCCGAAACGCATGCGTGGGGGAGAACACGGGCGCCGGGCTGCGGAAGAGAGCCTGCAGCCGGGCACTGCTCACGAGCACGTGCTGGTCCTCGCGCGGCACCGCGCTCACCCCGTCGTGCGGGATCGGCCGGCACGAGACCTGCGTCCGGCGCCCGGGGGTCTCGATCAGTGCGCGGCCCAGTCGGACCGCCTTCCAGGCGTCGGGTGGGGGGGACCCCGCCACGACGCCCACGGCGGAGGCGCGCAGTGCGCGCACCAAGTCCTGGAGCACCAATGACCTGCAGCTCAGCGGCGGGGTCCGTGGCCTCGGGGCGCCGGGCAGGTCCCCGGAGAAGTGCACGAGGGGGCGCCGTGCGGGGGGTGGCTGGTCCACAGGGCCCCGAACGCCAGGGTCTCGTCGCCGCAGTGGGCCGGCCTCCACAACGGGAGCCCCCAGACCTCGGCAATGACGGCCGGCAGCCGCGTGTTGGCGGCGACCCCTCCCGCCACGGCAATCCCCTCCAGCCCCCGCACCGCAGAATGGAGCGGGCGCAGCTGCTCGGCGGTGTAGCCCTCGATGGCGTGCTGTATGGCGCTGAGCTGCGCCTCCGTCGTCGGGGGATGCTGCTCGAAGAAGGCGGAGGTCCGGTTCTTCTCCGTCTTGTAGCTTCGGTTGAAAGTCGCCATGTGACGCTGTAGCAGGGCTCAGAAGTACCCGGCTCCGGTGGCGGGTACTGTACCCACAAACGTACCCACAATGTACCCATGCCAAGGAAAAATGGGGGAAAATGGGGGAAAATGGGGGAAAATGGGGGAAAATGGGGGAAAATGGGGGGGAAATGGGGAAAAATGGGGAAAATAAGGAAACTTGGGTGGTGCAACTGGCCCCTTTCCCCCATTTCCTCCCCATTTCCTCCCCCCATTTTCCCCCATTTTCCCCATTTTCCCCCATTTCCCCCATTTTTCCTCGGAGATTTCCCCATTTTTCCCCATTTTTCCTCGGGGGCTTTCACCAATGCGCCCCCCCCCCACAGCCTTGTTGCCACCTAAACCTTGATTTTTGGCCTTTTCAGCCCCTAAATTTCCCATTTTTCCACCAAGCAATCTGAATTTCCCTCATTTACCCCCATTTTCCCCCATTTTTCCTACTTTGGCCCATTTCCCGGATAGTGTTCCGCTAAACGTACCCAAACTGGGTACTTCTGAGCCCTGCTGTAGCAGCGCCAGGTATTTGGGGTCCGCGGCCTGCGTTGCGGCCGCGCGCGCGACGGCCTCCCCGTACACACCCCGATGCTTGTGGAGGAGGCAGTACACCTGCCCAATGTGGCAGCGGCCGCAGCTGAACAGCGGTTTGGAGCACCCGGCCCCTCTTGCCGCCCGCCAGACCACAAAGTGCTGGCCATCCGCCCCGATGTTGTCGAGTGTCACCACCGCCGCGGTGCCGAAGGGACTCGTGTAGAACGCGTAGTTGCAGTGGTGCCGGTGGTGGTCGGCTGTCACCGACACACCACCCAGGGTGGCAGGGCCGGTAGCTGCCGGCGGAGGCTGGAGCTCATGGCGTGCATGGCATGCTGTGGGCCGTTCCAACTCACAACCACGGCCTTGACGTCGCGCCAATCGCAAGGTGGTGACACAGTGGCAAAGAGCTTTTGAACACGACCGCCAACTCCGCAGAGGCACACTCGTCGCTCTTACCAGAAGAGCACTCCGGCAACGGCAGCCATAGGCAGGTGGTCCTGCGCTGCAGGACCAGGTGCCGATCATGGTTCACGGCCATGGTACCCCAACGTGATGCCTGGTGGGGCATGTGCACCGAATGGTGGCATGGCCAACACCATGCACACGAGCGATAGCAACATTTGCCAAGCCGCTTTTGTACCGTCGTATCATCAATAAATCATGCTTGCGCCAAAGCCCAACAAGAATAAAGATGCAATTGCATTCTCATTTCATGGGTGCTCAATTCTAGTTGTTGCCCCTTCCCCCCGCCCTTCCGCAAGCATGGCATTGTCTAGGTTGTTTGCCCGGTGCACACCCGGCGCGCTACTTTTGTACCAAGTATCCTGACTTTGGCCCCAGTTTTACCATCCCCTAGAGAAGACCCCCATTCATCGAACTCGTCATCTTCAGGCATCATCCAATCCCAATTCGGGTCATGATTGTACCCCCCCCCCCTCCCCCTGTGTCCGACGAATGCCGGTTCCAACGAAAAATTCTACTCGGAACCTATTTTTGGGGGGCGTACCTACTTAATGAGGTACTTAATTAATTACCGGGTTATGCATCTGCCATCCTCACACCCTTTCATGCATTCGTCTTTTTGGAGCCTTTGCCCTCACTCACGTCTGTACTGAATCCTGAGCTTCTCAACCCATCCCCGCAGCTTGTCGATTGCACACCCCATGAAAACTGCGAGCTCCATGACACTGAGCTGCCCGCGGAGATGCTGGCCCTCCGCGTTGAGGGTCTGACTCCGACGATGATACCTCATTGGACTAAGCCCCAACTCCACCCATGCCGGCTGACTGTGGTGACGACGCTTGTTGTGCGGGTGTCGTTGCCTCCCTCTTCCGCCAAAGTGTCCGCTTCGTCATTTCCCCACACATTCACATGGGAGGGGGTCCATACCACTCTCACCTGCAAACCTGCCGCTCGCCGCAGGTCCCAGATCTCTTCCCAGAGATTACTATGACCGATCTCCCGCCCCTCGACCGCCACCCGTGCCGTGCCCATTTCATTGACCACACTGTGATGCCCTTGTATGCATACTCTGAGTCCGAAATGACTACTAGTTGCTCCGTTCCTCGCCTCTCGCGCAAAGCAAGACCGCGGCTCTGCTCGACTCACGCTCTTACGCTCAGTCGTGGGGACGGGGGCCGAAAAATTCCTTTTTGACCCTCCTGCTTGCCACCAGCCCCCCACCTGTTTTGCTGAGCCATCCGTGTATGCCGTGGCCCAACCCTCCTGCTCCAAGCGTTTCCCATGCCAACAACACAAGCACAAAGGCATCTGCGGGATCAGCCCTTCTCCTTAAGCAATATGCGCCGTGGGACCTCCTCTTTATACCTACCCCATTTCTGTTCTTTTGTCATCACCAATGACGCCGGCCTCTTCGCTGGATAGACACCCGGAGCCGGTTGTCGATGTTGAAACATACCCCCGTTAACCACAAATGTAACTGCTCTATCACGTTGCAGATCAACCCGGGACACCGACAAATCTTTCTCCACTCTCCACACCTCCAACGTACCCACCCACCTTGCCACAAAGTCATCCAGAGAATGGGTTTCCCTTGAAATGGGGCCTCACACCGCACTGACCATTGCCGACTTCAGCCGCGCCCAAAGGACAAGGCCCTGCGTGGTCCCCAAGGACTGCAGGGGGTCTTCCAGTAAAAGGCGGCCCGGCTCGACCATGCCCCCGTCCCCTTGTACCAACCCAAAAGCTTTCTGACTGTGTCGACCATGAATGCTGAAAAACAACGGTGTTTCAGGACGTGGGGGTGATCCTCTAACTTGTGACACAAGGGGCAAAGGGCGCTCCCCACCCGGTGTCCCATCCTTCCACCGATTGGCAGTTTCTTCTAGAGCACTCGCCGGATGAAGTCCCGATCCCACGCTGCAGGTACCGTCTACCGAACTGCTGCCACGCTAACATCTCTTGTCAGGGCTCCTCTGCGTGGCGTCGCTGCATGAAAAGAAGCGTGCGATACTGGCCCCATTGGGCTCCCATTGGTCCATTGCCGGGCCTCGTGTTTCTTCCGGAGCCTGTGCTGCTATGAGGACGTCTTGTACCCCCCATGTCATACACCGTTTTCCAGGTATACGCAATGACCTCCAAGTGTTCTAACTTTACCATACCCCCCAAAGACAAATCCTTCCATTGCACAACCCCACCCTGGCCATCTTAGGTGAGACGCGGGTGAGAGCAGTTTAGCCTTGGAGGCTTCTTCTTGTTACTTCACACCTGGGGGGGGGGGGGGGGCAGGGGGACTAGCATGATGCTGGTGAAAAGTGTACCTGTTCCCACAGGGTTCTCGCTGTCGGTTTTGTTGGGGCCACCGCAAAGGTGGTAGGGGGTAACCAACGTTGTGCCAAGAGCCACGGGGGGGGGGGCGCCGGGCC
>OZ038381.1:25431601-25683820 GCA_964036045.1 Eutreptiella sp. 'Long Island Sound 2002' | reverse complement strand
CCAGCCCCCGGCAGCACCCCCCCCCCACCCCCGGCAGGAATACCCCCCCAACCCCCGGCTGGACCCCCCCCCAACTGCCCCCCCCCCCCCCCCCCCCCCCCCCCAAGTTTTGAAAGATAGTTAGGGGGTGGGTTAGGACCGGTTGTAGTCACCCCCCCCGTGGCCAAGAGCATATGTTTTGCATTCATGACACAGAGCTTTGTCTGTTTTTGACAGATGCATTGTGGATTTGACTGTTTTGGCGATTGCAGGGAGGGTGAGGGCTGTTGCGCAGCATCACAATGTGGATCAGATATGCACACGAAATGGCTCTAACCCAGACCTCCCCCCCCCCCCGAACCAGCGTCCACCCCATGGGTTACACGCCCGACGAAAAAGCTGTTGCCCCAGCCCCCTACCTCAAGAAATCGGTCCAAAGCCGTCCACTACCTCACTCAGCATCCCGATACACCCCACACAGCAGACCTGCTGTCTTTCACATCCTCACACCATGTGCTTTCCCAGGTATGTTGCACCCCACACTGTTCGCCCCCCCCCCTTGCTTCAGAGTTCCAGTCTACTGCGCTCACGGAGTACAAACACTTTGCCCAAACCCTCATGCGACGGCAGCGATGGGACATGGAGGGAGGGAGTTGCCTCCTCCAGTATGCTCAATACACAGAAGCCTCTCTTCTGCAGCATTTTTACAAGAGCATGTGACACTTTACACAAGCCTGCACACTTCCATTGCTACTTTCCGTCGCTGCATCATCGTCTGGAGGTGCCAGGGGGCTTTTCTCCTTGCCTATTACGACACACTGATGGAAGTATGCAACAAAAAAGAATCTAGGTTCAATCCCTGCTTACCTTGAGGCACGGATTGGTGCAGCTACTTACCGCGGGATGTCGACACCGCGCAAATGCACTATGGGTTTGTACAACTGCTGCTGCGTATCCGGCAACAGGGTATCACGGAGCAAGCAGCTTTCATCTGGCACAACGTGGCCTGCACAGCAGTACTGGACACCACGAACATTCATCAAGGTGCGGTGGTGGCGTCAGGTGTTGCATGATACGTCGGTTGCCGATAACGTGGGTTTTTTGACAGAAACACGTTTAGATGTAGTTATCGTCTGTATGCACACAGCAACCCCTCAGGGAAATGCAAAGGAGCCGAGCCTGTAACGGCAAGACCGTAGGCTGCTGTTATTTTTCGTTTTTGTTGTTGTGATGCAGCCGACAATTGGGAAGGTGAGAGCGCTGTTGCGTATCAGCATAATAGGACACATTCTACAACAAGAGGATTGCGGTGGTGATCCGCTACTTGACGGAAGGCTGTCCCAATGCAAGACACAAGAATGCCAAAAGCGGAAACGACCGCCAGATTCTCTGGCACCACAAAACAAACGCCTCCTCACTGAAGACAGGACATAGCACTAGGGCGTAAATGTTCAGTATCCGTCGCGACATGCCGTGGCCCATAGTACAGACCTCTCACAGGGTTGCGCTCCACTGCCATGCACCAAAGCACGGTCAAAAGGCGTCTATGATGGTGCGACACAGTGCCATTGGCCGACGGTACCTTGGTAAGGACTGGTTGGCGTTCATGAAGAGGTGTGGTTGGCAACCGGGGAACGCGTTGGTAGTCGGTGGCTTCCAGCAACGCATTGAGGTTAGCAAGAGACACTCGTGGCCCCTGTACACTTTGGCAACCGCCGCAAGTCCAGATGCACCACCCCCAGATTGGCCGCCACCCTCGGAATACGGGCTCGACATGGCAGGGTTGATGTTGTCATTTGGATGATCGCGAGGGGCCCAAAAGGGTGAAGGGACATTATATCGATTATGAGATTAGCTCCATGGATGGTGTATACAAGGGGCGCCTCCATGTGGCATGGCCATTTATCGGTCGAAAGACGTTGACCGAGCGGCAAAAGGAGTACAATGATGTTCATGATTTCTATAGGGCACTCATTGAGCACTTGTTTGCACGTATGTGGCACTGAGGCATCGTAAGGAACATATGGAGGCGATCCAGTACGGAGTTGCATGAGTACGTGCGCGTACTCTTGCATTTGCAGCAATTTTTGATTCGAAGACAGGTACGGTACCCTCCATATGGTCCGTGGGGACACGTACCTAGACATGTATCGGCTGCACCTACACAGGAGGACAATGATGATGAGGATGTTGTGGGTGAGGATGGGGATGTTTGTGCCCATTGTTGCACCAAGTCTGACCCTGAAAAAACGTCCATGCGTGACAAGTGTGAACTGCAGTATTTTACACATTGCAGTAACACACACACATGTGACAATGTGACTTTTCTTTGATTCTGCAACTGTGTCATGTTGTGCACACAAGTTGCGTATTCTCAATGTGTACTTAGTTGACAATGGAACAGAGAGACAGTTGTGTGTTCTTCGGGGTGGCGACCAATGCGCCGTTCATGGCTCTTCTAGTTGTGCATGATGTGTGTTATGTAAAGGGAAGGTAGTTTGCAACTTTTTTGATCTAGGGCAGTTTGGGTCACCTAATTCTAAGGGCGTTTCACAGGGCTGTGCTTGGGGGCTCTTCGGGGGGAACATAGTCTAAAAGTAGCGCGCAGTGCGCGCGCAATGCGCGCAGCGCAAAGATTCCCCCAAACGGACCCCCCATGCCAATGCCCCCCCCGGCCCATGACCCCCATGCCATGCCAATGACCCCCCATGTCGAAAGAAGAAACATGGCCCCCCTAGCTACCCCCTCTCGAAGGAAGAAACACCCCCCCCCCCAAGATTTTTTCACCAAATCGCACACAAATTGCCCTTTTTGCCTACCGCCCCTCCCCCATGCCAATGGCCCCCCCATGCCAATGGCCCCCCCCTCTCTCATCGCGGCCCAGCACACGAGCATACCAAAGACGAACACAAGACAAATACAAGAAGATAATGCAGCGAACAAATCCGATGACATAAGCCATTTTGCTTGCTTTCAGGAAAATGATTCGGGTGATTCGGGATAGGGTGAAATGATACAGGGGGGGGGGTATGCACCTTTATGGGATTTAGCACACACAAATACCATCACAAACAACCACTTTCTCACTCAACACACACACAGGGTGACATGAAGAAAGACCCACCCAGAACCGCTGCACAAGAATTATGGGTAAAATTGAGGAATTTTCTCCATAATTCTGGCTTCCACCACCCCTCCCTGTACCACTGCATCATCTCATCCTTATTCTGCCGTGCAAGCAAGAGTGTGCACGGCAGTATATTAGGTAGGGTAGGGTTGAATGGACACTGTGCAAGACTTTGTGGACCTCAATCTGCACAGAATATTTGATATGGATAGATATAGAGGGTGGCCCTGGGTGGACCTGCCGCGTTCATGCCCGCCGATGTCCCCGGGGCCAACGGACAAATGCTATGTCACCCCTGCATTCTCAGGGGTCCCCAGCAAAGGGAACAAAATCAGAAGACAAAGTCTACGCTAGGGGTCACCATGATGCTCCACGCAAGAAAGCATGGATTAAAAGATTGTCCCGGTTTCCTCAATAGCACCGGAAGGTTGGGGCCCAAAAGAGGGCGGAAATGCTATGTCACCCCTGCATTCTCGGGGGTCCCCAAACAAAGGGGGACAAAATCAGAAGTCAAGCTCCGCTAGGGGTCACCATGATGCCCCTAGGGGCCCCTAGTATCTTAAAGTGTCTCTAGTACGGCCAGACGCCCAAATAGTTGCACTGTGCGCGCACTGCGCTTGAGGCGCCCCCATTGGCATGGGGGGTCCATTGGCATGGCGTGCGGGGGGGCTTTGTTGTCCTGCACACCTGAATAGCTGTCCTACATCCACCAGAACCATCAAAAACCCATTACCCCGGTAAAAGAAGGTGATGTGGAAAATTCGACTGTGGAACCAGGGGGCGGTTCTTGCGCAAGGTGGTTCCTAGCATGGGGGGGGGGGGGCTAGTAAAAAAAAATTGAAAAAACATTTTACTAGGTTTTACTACAGACCCGCTTGGCAGGCGCAAGCGGATTTTTGGGAACCCATTTGCCTTCGGGAATGTCCCTTGTACAATACAACTTGTTACCAAAACTGTGTCCAACGACCTGTGCCAAAACAGGTTCCCCCGCAGAGCGGATGAACATCACATTTGTTCCAGCGAGAAACATGGCTGTGCTGTCACGTTCCATTCAGCGAAAATGAGCAAAATGTCCTGCCATGAGTACAAAGGATACAAGTGGCAGTACCCCACAACACAGTCACCCACACAACAACACAATGAGCCGTAACGAAAATTTTTGGGTTGACCAAGTGACGGTCCCCCACCCTCCCCCGGGGAACGACAAGGGGTGGGGAACGACAAGGGCGTAATCTTTTTTTTTTAGATGCGAAATCTTTTTTTCAGATGCACTAAAATTTAAGAAAAATGCTAAAATTCAAGTCAAAACAGCTAAAAAATGAGCATAAACAGCTTAAAAAATAAGCAAAAACATCTAAAAAAAATTTCGCATCTAATAAAAAAGATTGTGTACTAAAAAATAAGATTCCAACGAAACCCAAAATCTAAAAAAAAAGTCATTCGCATATTTAAAAACGTCAAAAAAGCAGAATCTTCTTTTTTAGATGCCGAGGTAAAAAGTGATATTTTGGTAAAACTAAAAGAACACAAAGCCAGGGGTGGGGAGGGGAGGCAGAAATGCAATTCCTAGGGGCACGCCAGCGGACGAATCATCCACATTCCCGAGCGAACCCTGCAAAACAACGCACAAAGCAAAAAACAGGAAAGAATGCCAACAAGACCGGAGCAGATGGCTGAGCACTTGCAGAACGTGCTGTTGCAGTACACACTACATTACGTGAAGATGATGTAACCCACTTGATGGCGTCGGGACATGCCACTGTGCAAATGATGCACAAGACACCTTCCTTGTGGAGAAGGGCTAAAATGCCGTGGATTTTTGGAAATGCCAAACAAATACAGAACCAGCATCCCTCCCTGTGTGCACCTTGGTCCGTCCATGTTGACCGCCATCTGAAGATATTTGGAACAAGGGGTGGGGGAAGGGGTAATCTTTTTTTCTAGATGCGAAATCTTTTTTTTATGCGCTAAAATTTAACAAAAGTGCTAAAATTTAAGCCAAAACAGCTAAAAAATGAGCATAAACAGCTAAAAAATAAGCAAAAACATCTAAAAAAAAAGATTTCGCACAAAAAAAAAAGATTCTCTACTAAAAAATAAGATTCCAACGAAACCCAAAATTTAAAGGAAAGGTCATTCGCATATTCAAAAACGTCAAAAAAGCAGAATCTTTTTTTTTAGATGGCCAGGTGAGATTTCGGTAAAACTTTCTAGGGGCACCCCACCGGACGAATCATCCACATTCCCGAGCGAACCCTGCAAAACAAGGTACAAAGCAAAAAACAGTAAAGAATGCCAACAAGACCGGAGCAGATGGCTGAGCACTTGCCAAACGTGCTGTTGCAGTACACACTGCATTGCGTGAAGATGATGTAACCCACTTGATAGCGTCGGGACATGCCACTGTGCAAATGATGCACAAGACACCTTCCTTGTGGAGAAGGGCTAAAATGCCGTGGATTTTTGGAAATGCCAAACAAATACAGAACCAGCATCCCTCCCTGTGTGCACCTTGGTCCGTCCATGTTGACCGCCATCTGAAGATATTTGGAATGAGCAAAACTTGAGCATGAAATTGTGGGCAAAATTGTGCACAGCCAGGCCAGGTGCAAGTGGAGAATCAGTTGCGCCACACAGCAAATTGCCGAACAGCATAAAAGTGCCTACCCCATTCTGAGCCGCATGCCACCACTGGCTCACAATTCACAGCATTCCACGCCCAAATGGGCTTTGGTTGGTGGGTGCAGATGCTGTAAAATGGCCCACACATTGACATCCACGGGACAAGGACCGACACGCTAGCTCATGGTTGTGGTAAAGCTTCCCAACCACGTTCCGGGACATAAGCTCCAACTCCTCATGCATGGGAGGGTCCTCCAAGAAATATTGGGAATGCACAAGGCCCAAGTGGAAAGCAGCGAATGCGTCGTCCCGCAATACCCGCCAAAAATGCCTACAGGGCATCCCAAGCATGGTAGGAAATGCACAAGTGCACACCAGGTCACGGTACAAGGTGTAGGTGGTAGATCCAACGGAGGTCCGGACCGGCCCCGAGAGTTGAACATAGTGAGCTACATTGGTTCCTTGTCTGGAAACTTCAAAGATGGTTGCTTTTGCTAAAACCACAAGCAAACACGCAAACACGAGGCAAAACACGCACGTCTCCTGTGGCACATCTCGTCAGTGTGCCGCCTCCTCGTGGGCAGTCACAAAAGCCCGGTATGGGCAATAGAAGTCGCAAATAGCGTCATTGGGTGGGACGGGTGGGCTGCTGGCAACAAGCAAAAATGCTCTACAAGTACAGAGCCTCACTGCACACACGCATGCGCACACACACACCACCCGACGAGCAAAACCAAAGCTCAGGCACGGCTGAGCTAAGATTTTGCTAAAACCACAAGCAAACACGCAAACACGAGGCAAAACACGCACGTCTCCTGTGGCACATCTCGTCAGTGTGCCGCCTCCTCGTGGGTCTCGTTCATGCCAAAATGCCGCATAACCCCCCCCCCCCCCCCCCCCCCCCCCAGGTCTGAGACCCAGCGGCTCCCATGCGCAACGCACGCCACACCCTCGAAGTATACGGCCGCCCCAAACATAAATCGCCAAAGGCGCCCCGCACACACCGGCGCCACCCGCCAGGCTTCAGGCGTCCGCAGACCAAGCCCAAGAGAGCGTGGACGACCCCTGCCGCCGCCAATGAGGAAGCGGTAAATGTACAGCGACCGTCAGGCACTGCCGCCCTGTCGCAGAGCTGCCCGGCCAGCCCAGGGCAGCACCCCTGAGATCCGCAGCAGATCTCAAAATGGCGGGCCAGCGCCCAACCCAGCTCCAACCCTAAGAAAGCATGGACCCCGGACCCACAACAAAGTGGCAGCGGTGCAGGCCAAAGGACCAACGCCCGGCATATAACCACAAAATCAGCCCGCGACATCCACGCAGGGCAGGGCCGCCTCTACAGACAATCGCCCGGAGGGCTCCCGCCTGCGCACACTGGACCTGCCAAAACGCAGATAGAATACGAGCCACACACAACAACCAGAACATTGGCGCAGCCATGGAAGCCAAAAAAAACGCCCACAAATGCGCGAGCAATGCCCGGGCGCAAAGCAGCCCGGCCATCCCAGGGTGGCACTCAGAGACCTGACACAGAACGCAAAGCAAAGGGTGAGCGCACACTCCCACCCCAGCCCCTCGGAGACCGGCTGACCACCCAAAAAACAGACTACACCAACGGCCTGAAGTGGCCAGCTATTCTCACCACCAAGGGATAAGACCCCTGCACCCATAGATACGGGACGGGGGTACGACGACCCCCGTTCCAGTCCGTCAGCGACACCACCACCCTCTGACCTCCCCTCGACCCCGTCACCACATCCCACATCCCCCCGCAAGTGTGTCTGCCCCCTGGCTTCACCCCGGGGTCCCCAACCGCGGTGGTGCGCCGCGTCGCCTGCCCCCGAACCCGCTTGGCGATGTCCATGGCCGCGGCACCCAGGAAGTCGTCCCTCTCCTTGGGATCTTCTGGCACGCCATACGCGACGTACAGCCGCACCCCATTCCGGAGGAGCACCCGGTGACAGGCCCTGCGGCCCACCAAGGCTCCCAACTTCTCCCGCAGCGCGGCGCGGCGCCGCGCCGCGCGCCGCTGAACGGCCTCCTCCGACCGCTTGCGCGAGCGGCTCTTGCCCCGCTTCCGCCCGCCGCTACGCGCACGGCGGTTACGGCGGCGCCGGGTCATGATCACATGCACCAAGAGAAACGAGTGCTACAAGCAGGCGACGGCACTACACGACCTCAAGTCATTGCACCCACCGACTCCTCCAAGCGGTACTGCAAAAAAACCTCGTGGAACTCCGCCCCCCCTTCACCACCCCCCGGGGACCACAGGCCCGCTCTCCACGAATGCGGCAGAACAAAGGGCCCCATTGGCACCCCCAGGGTCCACAAAAAAACCGTGCGCCTATCGGGAAAGGCCCAGAGATCCCCAACCCTGCGCGCCGCCACCTCGCGCGCCAAACCCAGATCTCCATTGAAGTTGTCACTCAACCTACTGATAGGATCAGCGGGATTATGTGAACCACGCACCCAGTGCATATATACCGTGAAGCCTGGGCACGACGCCCACAGGTAGCGGAAACGCTTCAGAATGGACTGCTGGAATTTACGCCCCACCTTGGCTTTACACCGTAGGAACTGCACTAGCGCCGCCGCATTATCCCCAAACAAATGGGCCTCCCGAACGCCTACATTGAGGATGAGCTTCAAGCCCCAGAGCAGCGCGGCAGCCTCCGCACACTGCTGGTTGGGCGGCTGCTCCGCGGGCACAACCGATCGAGAACCCACATCCATCGAAAACAGGCCCAGCCGGTATTCACCCGCGTCCAGCGCCGCGTCGACGTAAACAACCAACGGCGATCGCTTCACCACCCTGGGGAGGGACACCACTGACCATTGCCTCCTGGCAAGCACGCACGCCACGCACATAGACTTAAGCAAACGCACTGGGGTAAACGGCAGCCGGGGGGGCGCCCAGAGCACATGAGCCCACACACCAGACAGGTGCGGACTGTGCCCAGAACCCGGGCGACATATCCACTGTGCCCGCCCCAAGAACTGCTGCAGCCGTTTTACCCTACAGGGTCCCACAGACAACCTCAACCAATGCGCAAACAGAGCTTCCCACGCGTTGCCAGCAGTCCGCACCTCCCCCCCCTGCAAATCAATATCCTTCCCCAGCCACACCAGCCGCTGCACAGGCTCCAACGTACTCTTTGGGCTGACTACAGCACCTGCACGGCGCAACGCCTCCGCCGCCCTTGCCGTCTGCTCTCGCACACGCGCGCGTCCGCGCCCCACAACCAGGACATCATCCAAGTAAATTAAAACCAGCACCCCTAACAGCCCCGCGCCGGCCACCAGACCCTCTAACACTCGCTGGCACAGGAGGGGGCTGTACTTCCACCCAAAGGGCAAGCACCGGAAAGCCAACACCCCCCCCTCTCCATCCGAGACGCGAAAGGCACCCCAGAACTCGCGCGGCAGCTGAAGTGACCAAAAGCAATTACTCAGGTCGATGTGGCACATGCACAGCTCTTCCCCCCCCCCCCCCGGCAGGGACAGAATATCCCACACCGGCCTCATGCAACGCGCTCGGGCATAAAAAGAGGGGAGGAAAAAGGAGGACCCTTGCTGTGCCACCTGCGCCAAAAGGGCCAACACCTCCACAGAGGGGAGGGAGAACTTCTCCGGCCGAGACCGCATCTCCTCATTAAGGGGCACCAGATTGACAATCAAACTGCACTTCTCCTCCGTCTTGGGTATCGCAAAAACACCCCCATTGGGCCCAGGTGACCCCGGCGGCAGGGGGAAAAGCAAACCCTGGTCCCGCAACGCCCTCATCATGACCACCGCCTCATCCGACGGGGGAATTATCCCAGAAAACTGCCTGCCTACCAATTCTGCGAAGCCGTCCGGCACACAACTATCCCAGACCTCGCGGGGGATATCCACACGCCCCACCGGCCCCAAACCCCGCGCCAATACCTCCTCCCTGATACGCTGCATAAGCAATTTGGGCGACGTCGAATCATGCAAGAGCGACTCCCAAACCTCAGGGCTAAATGAGGACAAAGCCACAGCCAAGACTCGCAGAAACTCCGGCTGTCTGAGATCACGGGCAGCTTCCCTGCCCCACTCTAGAAACTGCAACAGGCGACGCTCCAGTAAACCAGGCGGTGCGCGGGGCAGACAAGCCCGCAGGGAGCACAACCAGGCGTCCCACTCACCGGTCCGAAGGCGCTCCCGCACCCACTGACCCAGCTCCGACGCGACGGGAAATTGCCGTTCGGGCAGCCGCACCCACAATCCTGGCCGGGCCCGCGGCCTTCCGCTTGCCCAAGACGGACGCGACCTCACCCGTCCTGCGGGCCGCGATGCGCAGCCGCCTGATGGAGGAGCCTGCTGCGGAGGCAGGTGGGGGGTCTGCATCCACATCAATGACCTCCCCCCCCCCGTCCCCCCGCGGCCGGCGCCCGCGTCCTGAGGACCCCTCAACAGCCGTAAGGGCCGGAGGGGCCCCCGGGTCACGTGCGCCAGCCCGGTCCTCCCTCCCAGCAGCTCCCGCAGCGGCAGGACTCGCGGACTCCCCAGGGCACGATCCACCCCGACCTCCTGCCGACCCATCCCCGTCACCCCCCCATTGTGGGGGCTCATCGGCATCAGGGGCACAGAGCTCCAGGAGCTCCTTCGGGAAAACGTCCCGGAGGGACACGGCGCGCCAAACGAACTCTCCTGCATGGTTGTCAGGGGGCCAGGGGAGGACAGCCTCGGTCGTGACGACGAAGTCGTCGGGCGCGTCGGCGTAGTGGACTGCCACCGTCTCCGAAAGCCACCGCCCCCACCAAGCCAGCCACTTGATGGGCAGCCCCAACCATCGCAGGGCCGCGGAGCCCCCTCGCCTCCATGCGTGCCACCTGGCGTGGGGGTTGTCGCTGCCCCCCAACGCGGTAGCCATGACCGACTGCATGAAAGCTGGTCCCTGCGGACAGAATTGCGCTCCGACGACAGCAGACGTGGCCCCCGTGGCATCGAGCCAGCCCAGCCACTCTTGGGCATACTTCCCGAGTCGCCTGCGCACGATGCGCGGCGCCACCTTGACCGTGCGGAACGCCAATCCCCGACACCGGGATCCCCCCCGACGGAGGGGCGCGGCCTCACCCACCCGCAGAAGGCAGGTGAACGCCAGGACTGCCATCCCATAGACGGTCCACTGCGGTCGCTCCGTGCAAGCCAGCGCGAAGTTGCGGAGGTCGTCCAAACCTGCGTAGGGCCGTAGGGCCGGCTCCGTGGGCGCCCACTTGGCACAGCGCCAGACCCGGCGACTGACGAACGCGGGCAGCCATCCCATGTCCTCCAGCGCCCGGAACGCCGACACTGCGACCTTGAGGGAGCTTCCCGAGTACCCCAGTCCCCATAACTGGAAAATGTAGCGGCACGCCGCTCGTTCAAGCTCGGATGTGGGCGTGTAGCCCACCCAGAGGGCCATCTTGCGGAAGTGGGTACAATACGTACCCATGGTGCTTTTTGCCCAGGAGGATGCCTGCAGGGCGTCCACGGAGGTGATCTCATCCTCCTTCCATATCCGTCTCCACGCTGCCCACACCAGGCGCCAGACCACGTCCTCGCCATCCCGGAAGTCCGGCGGTCCGAGAACCACCAAGGCCTCCCGGGGCTCGGGAGGGATGGGCCGGATGGGGCAGCTTCCCCATCAGTCAAAGCCGGGGCACTCGTGAAACCAATGCCGTTTCACTCCCCTCCCAGCGTTCTTGCATGCCCGACACGCTGTCACCGGGGCATTGGTGACGTCCATCGGCTCAGCACCCGGCTTGGCGGTGTACAGGCGGCGGCCCCCCTCAACGCGGAACTTACCCTTCATGGCTTGCAGCCGCCGCCCCACCACCTCCTCCTCCGCCGCTCCCGTACAACCAGCGGACAGCACAGGCACATCGGACGCATCCTCGGCCGCGTCCGACCCCTCGCCGACCTGTCCGGGGTCCAAGCCCTTCTTGCCCCTGTATGCCGACAGGCTAGTCACCGTGAACGTCCAGACCGCCTGGACAAAACTCCGAAGGCGCGTAAGTTCGTCATCATCCATGGACTCCAGCTGCCACACTTCCGTGTCCGCGGAGTCCGCGTCCACCACCGGCGCCAGCTCGTCCAGGATGGCGTCCGTGAACTTTTCCTTGTCCTTGTACTTGGAGACGTATTCGTGTTGGGGCACCTCCCTGCGCCACAACAAGGTGGACAGCGCGAGAAGGCTGGCGAAGATCCACTGGGGCTTAGAATCCAACTCCCTCACCTTCACGATTTCCGCTTTACACAGCGGCGGGACCTTCGCCATTTTCCTCTTGGACTCCGCCTCGGCCTTGGCACTGGCCGCCTCCAACTGCTTGCGCAGGCCCTCCATCACAAGGGCCTGTCCTTGAACCAACTGCTTGAGCTCCTGAAGCTCTGGCGACACCGTCTGCGGCTGCTGGGGCGGTACCTCCACCTTGACAAAGCCCAGCGACGCCACATCCAGGTCGCACTGGGCCATGACGCAATACGAGGCGATCATCTTCACCAGCCCCACCTCCCCCAACTCTATTCCGTACCTGGCGACGAAACTAGCCTCCCACTCTGACCTGCGTTCCAGCAGCACCGACAGCTTCATCTCCACCTGCGAGGCAGCCCTGGCTATCTCCAGCATGGGAACGCTATCAATGAACTGGGAACAAATTGTTCCCTTCGCGAAGACGGCAAAATCGTCAACTGACATATTCACAGACCGGGTCGTTCCAAAGTGTCACGGAGCAGGCTCTACGTGTGACCACCTATGGTCTGCTGGCAACAAGCAAAAATGCTCTACAAGTACAGAGCCTCACTGCACACACGCATGCGCACACACACACCACCCGACGAGCAAAACCAAAGCTCAGGCACGGCTGAGCTAAGAATTAGGCGCGGCAGCCACCATTGTGGGGGGGAGATAGTACTCCAAAAGATCCTCCACCCCCCTTGTGGGGTCAGGACAGTTGTCAAAGGCGGGAGCGGCCAGAGCCTCGTATGCGTGGTCCGGCAGCCTCTTCATGTCGTACCCAAAGGAAAGGAGCATCTGATGGGCTGCCTCATCCCTTCCCCATGTGGTCAGCCGGTCCTTCATTGCCTCATACGGCATTGGAAAAATTTGCTGGGCCGTCTCATGCCGGGAGCGAAAGGAGCCCGTTGTCACGCGTGTGTCCAGACGCTCCCATTTCAAAATCAGCTCCCCCACAATGACCATGAGTGCGTCAAAAACGTCGTTCAACTTTTTCCGCTTGGTTAGGCGGCCCTCCTTTGCCCACCTATGGATGCCCTCCACCCGTTGTGTGGACACAATTCCACGTGTGAACACACCCACCTGAAAACAGCGTGCCCAGCGTCGCACCTTGTCCCCCCCCCACGTAGCACTCAAATATGTATGTCCACTTGAAAAGATTGGGTCCCCAAGAATTTCAACATTCCACATGTGCTCAAAGACAACAATGGAGACTTGGCGGTGTGCACGGGCCATGAGGCGGACCAATTTAGTGAAAGTGTCGTGGCCAAGAACGCCTTTCAGGTTCTTGGCCACGTTCTTGGCAATGTGCCAGTAACACCAGAAGTGCTTGGCGTTGGGGAAAACGGTGGCAACGGCCCCCGAAGCCTTCACACATGCATCCGTGAACATGACCACGGGCGCGATGCCCACGGCCGCCAACCAGTGGGTAAATTGGTACTCAAAGTCGCGAGTTTTTTCGCCCACGACAATGGCTTGGCCCATGAGCACTGACTGCCCATAGTTGTTGACCCCCACGAAGAGGCCAATGTTGAGGTTATACCTATTGCTTTGATAGGTATTGTCGTGGAGGATTAGATATGGGAAGCGCCGGGCAATAGCAATTTGCTCGACGCTCATCCAGAAGACATGGGATAGTTTCCCAATGTCATCCTGCACCACATGGGTGTACCACCCATGTTTGCCCTTTTCCTCAAGGCGGTTGACCAACTCATGGGCATCCAGCGCTGAGGAGTACCCTTTGTCATCATAAATGTTTTGCACCTGTTTTGCTGTGATCTCGACTCCGCGGTTCCGCATGAAATGTACCACATTGCGGGGGGGCATGAAGGCTTGTCCCAAGTTCATGATTAAATCGGCATCCTCACGGGACAAATTCACCGGACCAAGGAATTTTTTTTGCTTGGCCGTTTGCGGTGGATGGTTATGGTCCAGGCGGAGTCCTTTGGGACTCACGGACCACAACTCGCGCATGCCATCCTTCCGGCGAGAAATGTACACATTGAAGGGACAACAATCCTCCTTTGACTCCGGTGCATATGTTGGCACCGTCCTACTATCCTCGGGAAATACCCCGGATTGGGCTGCGTTACGATTGTGCTGTTTTTGGCGGCCTACTTTGTGGCAATAAAAATATGCTTGGCCTTTTTTTTTATCGCCACGACGACTGAGAATATAGCCGTTCTCATCCGCCCAATCCTCCATGCAGTCACAAACTTCTTGGTGACTAGAGCCGGCAAACGCATGCACAACCGGCTCCCAAGTGGCACCCATCTCCGGAAACTTCATGCTGGCATCTTCCTCATCATTATCTTCCTCATCGGAGCACGCTTCATATGGGTCTTCTTCGAGGACCTCCGATGGTGCCGGGTACAAGGGAAGGGGACTGTAGTTGAGCTCAGATGATGTGTCTGACATCTGTGTCTGAAAAATAGTAGAACAGATGCGCTTGATGCAGGCATGCTGGCGATGTAGCGGCAGCGTCAGTCTTTGCACCCTCTTCCATTTGGCAGACCCGGGTGCAAAACACTTGGACACCCACCACCCAACCCCAAAGCCCTTTCAAGGGCCCATGGGCACCACTCGATGGGCCAAAATGATACTATGTGGATCCCCATGGGCTTTCTGGGTCACCAAATGATGACTGAACACCAGCCCGAGGGTCCCCAAGAGGAGCCGAGGGTCGGCAGAAAAGGTCGATTTTTTCACCCCAACCAGCCCAGCCTGAAAATGGCCAAGTCCCCACCCATGGGGCCCCATAGCAGGGGGAGATGCAGAACATCTGTAGACAGCACCCTGGACCCCGCCATTGGCTAGGGGGTCCAGGTAGAAGAAGTTTTGTGTGTGGACCAGATCGACGCATAGGGGCCGCTATTGGCCAAGTCAGTTTTGACCCCCGAAAAAGGGGTACATGGCGCTCGCGTGCACTTGATCTAACAACCCTCTTCAAGGCAATTTTTGTTGCTGTTGGCAAGCCACCTCAGAGAGGCCCGTGCACCTGGAATCCATCCCATTTTGCGCACTCCCCTTGTGCTTCACTTGGGTGATCGAATGCATATGTGGCCATGTGCATCCCTAAACTAGTTTGTCACACGCGTGTGAGTGCAGAAACTCCCAATTTGGGTTTATTGGTGGTATGCTACATCTACAGGTAAACAGTAAGGCTAATTGTGGTGTCGGCGACAATAGCCGGGTGCTTGCTTACTTAGACTCCATTCCACTTTGGAGACCCGGGTTCGAATCCCGGTGTCACCAAAACAAATTGTTCGGAAAATGAATCCGGCAGTTCCTTGGGACCCATGGCTTTTGCTATATGGGCGTAGCAGCTATTGTATTGGTCTTATGTGTGGTATAATACTTGGACTGTCCCCAAGTCCCCAAACCTACCCCTATGGGGAGGGTATCATAGGTCAGCAAGCCCACCAAATACCCTGTTTTGCCAAAAGCAACCCAAAACTGCATAAAGTGCATGAGCGCTAATGCCCCTCTGCCCAGCCAAATCCTCTCGGGCCAAGACCAAAAAAAGATTCTGGCCTACCGGTGAGTTTCAGCTAAAAAGTTGGGGATCCCCTATTTATTTGAAGGGTGCGGATCATTGGACAAAAGGTCCCAAATCCAAACGAAACAGTGGCATACCCAAACCAACATACCCAAAAATGCCCTGTGCTGCCGTGTGCTTCCTCACGGCCAAGCTGCTCTAACAACATCGCTGGCAGTGTGAGTAGGGAACGGAGAGCATGAAACACTGGAAGGAACAAAGCACAATGTAGGAGGCCATGGACGCCCCATCAGTGACATTTCTAAAGGTCCACAACTGTGAATATCTACCAACTGGCCAACTGTGGACATTAACCCCTGAACATGTCCGCCGGTAGCCAGACCTCCTCCCCCCCACCCACCCAAAGCCTCCAGTTGGCACAATTTTCAACTACATCCCTGGCTCTGGCGAAGCACGGCCCATGCAATCGACAGGGCCAGAGAGGAATCAAGGAATGTGGACACATACCCATTAGTTCGCGAAGCAGCACTCTGTGCATTACCCTCCCACCACCACCACACTTCCTCACACCCTCCCCTTGGCCAGTTACAGAGGGCGGCGAGAGAACACCGGGGTTGATACATTGAGAAGCACTGCTTTGCTTCCGGAGACTGTGAGGCTTGTGGATATGCGCACAATGACAATTTGCGGCCCCCTCCTCATGGCACAGGACCAGGTAGGGTGGTAGGGCGTGATAGCCTCCGGTAAACATGAGAAAAGGACCCCGCACCCTATTCCTGAGCACACAGAGCGCACACGCTGCAGGGCGACCCCCATGTGCCTTACTGGTGCACGAAGTGTGCAGGGACGACCCCGGGACAACTTGAATACCCGCATTTTGTGGCCAAAACACACGCCCGTTTGGGACATCTGTCAGCGTTTGCACGTCTTTTCTGCACAGGACCAGTCTTAAATATAAGTGACGCGTGTTGTCTGCACAACACAGAGTTGGTGTTGCGCAACGACGTCCCACTCGACAGCGTCCGAGATGCCCCCGGACACTGTGTCCAAGACCGCAGGGGGCGTGAACACAACCAGAGCCCCACTGCAGTGGAGCGGGGGGGTGGGGGGGGTGCTGGAGTGTGGTGCCTCCTGGGGGCTGGGGGACACGGACGCCAGATGTGCCCGCATGGTCCTGTGCAATGGTGTACCGCTTGTGGCGTTCCGTGCGATACTCCGTGGAGCCGTTGGGTACTTGCCGGTATGAAACCAGAGCCGGATGACCATGGCTAGGGTGGGCGGAGCTTCAATCCGAAGGGGGGCGGGGGCTCAACAGCGCCCGCTGGTGTGGGACCCCCCCCCCCCCCCCGGAATGGTGACCCAAAACAATGCGGAACCCGCCCCCCCCCCTTCTCCCACACACACACACACACAAACCTTCGAACGAACAATCCCGGTAAAACGAAAACCCTGTTCGTGGGGTCAGCACAACGAAGGGATTCACAAACGTCATCATTTGCCGTGTATTTGGCACGAAAAAACATTGACGTCAAAGTTTTTTTCGGCGCTGCAATTCACAATGAACCGATCAGTGGGCCATTAAACCCCCCCCCCCCACCACCCAACTTTTGAGGGGCTCTAACGACCCCGTCTGGAAAGCCGCCTTCCCCCGAGTGGGAACCCGTGAAGGGTAGGGGGGGGCAGAGAGAGACGTACCCCATGCCCCACACTGTCCCATACCTTGGGCCACATCCCACACTTTCAGCGTCCTGTCCCAGCTGCCGGACACAACGTTTCCATTGTTCAGGACCGCGAGGGCATCCACCGTATCAGTGTGCCCCTGCAACGTCCTCAGGCATTGCCCTGTGTGACACGACCACATCACAAGACCTCCGTCCGGGTGACTGGCCCTTTGGGAATCAGCCGAGTCCATACCAATGCTACACAACGTGTGTACTCCCGCACTGACGGCCTGAGGCCGTGGAGGCGCTTGGGGCCCCGGGACTTGCACAATGGCGGGTCATCTCAAGAGGTCCCGGCTGATCATTTTGATACCCATGTGTTGTGATCTGACCTTGACCCCCCCCCCCCCCCCGGCCAGACCCCCCCCCCGGACCCTGGCCGCCGCCCCCTGCGGTTTTCGGAAGATAAAGGGGGGGGGGGGTTCGCAGTGTGTTGTGCTGATCAACAACAAGTGGGTTTGTTTCTGGAGGGAGGGGTCCCAGAGCTGAACAAGAGGGGCTGTTCAGGAGACCAGTCCTTTGCCTTGTTTTTCATACACATATGCGTTCTCCGTGAAACTTTCAGCATTCTGAGTACAAAGACATGGGGTCAAAAAAGACTTTCGGCGCCGGAAGGTTTTCTCTGGACACCCTGGCCAGCCGACCCGGCACCGCCATCTCTCTAAACCCGGGGCTGCGTGTCATACAGGCCAAACAAGGGGGGGGGGGGGGGGGGGCTGAGGGGCCTCGCCAGCAAAGGGGCGGCGCGGATGCCCCCCCCCCCCCCCTGAACGTGGACGTACACGCCCCAATGGACCGGCCCTTATCACCGCAGCACCTTCAGCGCTGTGGGGGTGACGGCAATGCACATGGCACGGCACATGGGGGGGGGGGGGTCACGGCGGTGTTCCCCGACGCATGCCACCCCGACTTTTGCTGGGGGGGGGGGGGGCAAGGCGACGGGCGGTAGTGCAGCGTCGTCCGTAGCGCATTATTGGGAGACACGGCGTTTGGGGCTTTGGTGGAGGAGTGATAGACGGGAATTGGGGTACGGTAGAGGGGGGGGGGGGGTTGGCGGCCCAAAGTCACAGTTCAAGAGAATGATGTTTCCACACCGCGGGGACCGCCGGCCCTCACCATCTTCCCACTGCCTCTCCTCCATTGCCACGTCGCCCACTGCAGTCAAGACCGCTCGTGTTGACTCGATGTGAGGCCGGGACTTTCGCTGTCGGCTGCACCACAAACCCAAACTATTGCCCTCGTCAATCGGTGCCGGATCGTCTCCTGCGAGCCTCCCGCAACCCGCCCCGGCACTGCCCATGCCTCTCGTCGCCTCTCCGGCAAAGAGCATGAAATACCGGAGGAGTCTGCGGACATCGTTGCAGCCTGTATCACTGCCCAGCCACCTCCCTAAACGCACATTGACCCACCTCCCCAAGTATCCCTAGCCTATGTACCTTCCTCCCAGTCAAAGTACCCGCCGCCTCGACGCCCCTGTCAATGACCGTCTATGAAAATTGCAGCGCCCCCCCAAAATAAACGGCAACCCCCTCTCTGCCAACGTCGGTGGGAATCAACGGCTGATTCATGATCGCCCCAGAGCCCCCGCGTACAGAGTCCGTTCAGACGGTATGGCATGTGTGACATGTGAGAGTGTGTAGGGGGGGGGGGGGTCTTGTGCACTGGAACGTCCAAAACATTGTTTGCCTGAAAGTCCGCAGGGAATCCCTCGAGAAATGCGAAAGGGTTCCCATTTCGGTTCGCGTCGGGCACGATGTTGGAGATGGGGGGTGGGTGGCGATGGTGACGTGGTGTGGCCATACCAACAAACATTGTAGAGTGGCCTTGACGGTAGTCGTGTTGTATCTCTGTTTGCCTCATTGCCCCTGAGGGGGCCTCTCGTGTAAAGCCCCTAAGGTCCCCGCGGTCCCATGAACTGCCAGTCCGCGCTCGTACCCCATGCCCCACACTGTCCCATACCTTGGGCCACTTCCCACACTTTCAGCGTCGCATCGCCGCTGCCGGACACGACGTTTCCATTGTTCAGGACCGCGAGGGCATCCACCGTATCAGTGTGACCCTTCAACGTCCTCAGGCATTGCCCTGTGTGACACGACCACATCACGAGACCTCCGTCCGGGTGACTGGCCCTTTGGGAATCAGCCCAGTCCATCCCAACGCTACACAACGTGTGTACTCCCGCACTGACGGCCTGAGGCCGTGGAGGCGCTTGGGGCCCCGGGACGTACACGCCCCAATGGACCGGCCCTTATCACCGCAGCACCTTCAGCGCTGTGGGGGTGACGGCAATGCACTTCAGCGCTGTGGGGGTGACGGCAATGCACTTCAGCGCTGTGGGGGTGACGGCAATGCACTTCAGCGCTGTGGGGGTGACGGCAATGCACATGGCACGGCACATGGGGGGGGGGGGGGTCACGGCGGTTTCTGACCCCCCCCCCTCCTTCTGCCCCCCCCCCCCATTATCACCGCAGCACCTTCAGGTGCACGTGGGGAGGGGGATGGGGGGTTACACTCCATTTGGTGCCTGCACCTTCGGACCCAAGACAAACCCCCGGTAGCAGGCGATCCGGGGCGGGGGGACCGTCGCCAAATGACCGGGGGAGGGGGGGGGGGGGGGGGCACCACACCACACAACAGTCACCTGAATTCAAGCATCACCCAAGTGAAATTTTTCTTCGGCGCCGTCTGGGCCTGAGATTTCCTGTTGCTCTCCTATTTTTCAAGGGCAAAGTGACCCCCCCCCCCCCCCCGAAGAGGATGTACGGGGGGGGGGGGGGGCTACACTCACTCTGCGGGGCCTTCAGAACACTTGACTCCTGGTGTCCTTGGCTGCCACCCACGTTGTTGGGTACACGCTCACGCTTCTGTCGGTTCACACGCCTCTTGAGGTTTCTGCCGAGTGACACAAACCCACACAGTACACAGGGGGGGGGGGGGGCGGCTGCCGCAATGCATGTAGGCCGGTCGGCTGCACACCCTATGCGCTTGACCCTCTCTTGCCACCCTCGGATGGACGTGCCCTGCGGCGTACTCTTTTCTCCACTGCCCTCGCCTTACTTTCCTGGAGACTGGGGGGGGGGGGGTGTTCAATAGAGCCCCCTGGCTAGACCCCCCCCCCAAAAAGGGCTCAAGTGATGGGCCCCCCAACAAAATCCCCCAGACCCGATATTTGGCAAAAAAAAAAAAAAGAAAATGGGATCAGCGCGTCGAGGGGGTTCAGAAAAGTCGCCATTTGCCATGGATTTGTTGGGGGTGGGGGGGATTGACCATTTTCAATGGTCAAAAAAATTATCGGCGCCTTTGGGGCCAGACTTCATAATCACTGATTAATGGTCCTGTCAATTGAGCCCTTCCCCCCCCCCCCGGGTTTTAGGGGGCTCTATTGACCCCCCCCCCCCCGCCCCCGTTGAAAACCCGCCACCCCATGCGCAGCCAGGACCAAGCCACGGGGCTAGCTGAACAAGGGTCCCCATTGCCTCAGGGGCATGCCCCACAATTTTCAAAGTCTGGACAAGGATAGAGTTGGTGTTACACCAACAAACCAGCATGGGCCCCCTGGGTCGTGCACAATTACTATGCTGTTCCCTCCTCCAGTCCTGCCCCTTATCGATCGTGGGACCTCAGTTGTCGCACACACCCTATCATGCACGACGCCTGAGCGGTGGGCAAGAAATCGCATCCATGACTGAACACTATTCCAAATAACTGTTGTTGTGGTAATTGGACTACAAATAAAACAGATTGTTACGGCTGTGATCCGGCGTGCAAGAAAAGGACAACGGGCCTTGTGGCACCTTCTTGACCTATGTGCAACCCCCTTAACCTTGAGCTGGACCTCGACACTGCTGCATACAGACACAGCAATCACTGCAGGCATGCGTTACCTGACATGGCGCGATTATCACAGAGCTCATGCAGCAATGACAATGTATCTGAAGATGAGGTATGATTGGCAGAGCGTTGACGTGGAGAGGAGGATGCAGGGGCTTTTGACGTGGGAGTGGGGCTGTAGGTCTGGCTCAGAGCAGCCATCTTGTCATTGTGCATCAGACAAGGCAAGTGTTTTTTGTGCAGAGCAGCTCCAAGTGTGACACAATGCAATGCAGCTGCATACTACTGACATGCCCGGCCATCCCCAAACTTAAGGGGGGGGGATGAAGCGACGGATTCTTGACTACCGCATGCCCCTGCATCACAGGCAGACGGTCTTCACTCAAAACAGTTCTGAAGTTGCCGTGAGTTCGCCCATGTGGGCTATCGAATGTTTTTATTTTGCTCGGGTTTCGAAGTGGGCGACTGCTGCCAACTGGCTGGGAGTGCTACGAACCTGCTCAGGTAAGATCCTGGAGTCTAGTGTCTCTGAGATCTGACAATGTCAGTGTGTTGATAGGGTTGCACCTTTCATATCCGCCCATGTGGGCTATCGAATGTTTCATGGACCGGGGTAGGCATATGCACATACAGAGACTTGGTCGGGGGTTCCTTTGAGCTGTGCGACCCCTTTGTGTCTTCCCGTACTCTTCCCTGTCCCAGGCACTGATTTTTTAGCCCCCTGTCATGTCTGCTTGTGCGCTCTCGTAGGTTGGTGTGTATGTGATTGGTTGGGGATTTTTGGGACGTTTGGAGCACACGTCTGCTTGTGCGGCTACATATTGTGAGGATACCTTCGTTGAAGCATTGACATCTGACTTTTACACATATGTTGCATGGCAGTACTGATGGACATCTCACACAACACTGTGGTCTTAGGTTTAAAGGCATGCATTCTCGTAATTTGGTGCACTTATGATAGCTTCGGGCTGTTTGGGACGTTGAGGGCACACAATTCCACCTGCGGCAACATATTGTCGGGACATCTTGGTGGCAACATGGTCATTGGATTGTTTCCCAATACACCAAATTCCAAGTGAGCTCTTGGGCGACAGCCCGGAATACAGAGTAGCACGTATGGTACAAAAGAGGATTCCACAAGACAATGTCATGTGTCCCGGTCCTGCCGGGTCGATGCCCCTGTTCACCACTTGCTTAGCCTATTCTCTGCATATGCACTCTGTGAGTGCCATGCCTATTGGATTGAAATCAAAAGCTCCTTTTGTTTGCTATGCTAGTTTAGTGCTATCAAGCTGTAATGCAAATCCTTCGATCATTTTCCCAGTCTGCTTTCCTAGGGGGCTCTCCTGTGGGTCCTGTGGGGACGCCAGGTTCCGTCCTTGCCCGGCCTAGCTCCATGGCCTGCACCACTTCTCCATACATCAGCTCCACCACCCAGGCATGTACTGCCAGTTGCCCTTGCATGTGTATGTGTACCTCTTGATTATGCATTGTTGCGTGTAGAACAGTATTTTGTCGTGCGCCCGTTTCCCAGTCTATATCTACGATATGGGCTCTTGCATTCCACACCGGCTGTTTGTTCATCGGTTTGTCCACTGAGTGCTATCTCACCCAGTTCCACCTCATGTGGTACCACCTGAGGAACTGCTTGCGGATCAACCCTTTGCTATCCGTACGGTATACTCGCACCGCTTGCTGCGCATAGCATTGCCACCATTCTTCCAATTATCTTTTCTACCTCCCGGGATTTGCCCTGACTATGCCTTTTCTGTTGATCATGGTCGGGTGATATTGTGTGTCTGCTTGAATTCGCACGGCCATTGTCCTCATGACTTGTTGCACACCTATTGGGGTGTGTGACCCAAGGAGCTCCACCTAGGTTCCACTACACCACATGTCTGTGCTTGCAGAGTACCGGCCCCTTTTGCCCCTTGGCCCCGTGCGTGCATCACACCCTCAACAACTACCATGAGTTCTGATCGTGTGCGTTCAAGTACCCTCACCCCCCCGTGTCGTTCCCCACCCCAGGGAAGACGGTCCCCCAGCACCCCCTGGGGGATGGTCACCAAGTGACGGTCCCCCACCCCCCCCTGGGGGACCACACCCCAACCGTACACGCACATTTGCAGGCACAGAAATTGTAGCATAAAACAAAAGCACTCAGCATAGGATGCGTTCAAAGGGCAGCCAATGTACGGAGACCTACTCCTTGACCGGCGCGGTGTAAAATTTCTTGGTCCTGCTCCACTTCACCTTGAACTCTTGCACATGCTCACCACTTTCCACTGGAATGCTTTGGGCAGCACTCTTGGGTGGTGGTTTTGCCTTCTTGGTAGGAGGCTTGGCAGGCGCAAGCAGATTTTTGGGAACCCATTTCCCTTCGGGAATGTCCCTTGTAACATACAACTTGTTCCCAAAACAGTTCCATTTCAGCGAAAGTGAGCAAAATGTCCTGCAAGGGATGCAAGTGGTAGTGCCCCACAACACAGCCACCCACACAACAACACAATGAGCCGCAACGAAAAATTTTGGGTTGACCAAGTGACGCCCCCCCCCGGGGAACGACACGGGGGGGAGGGGGAGGGTACTATACATCCTCGCATGTAGAATCATAATCTTGTGGTTTCGGCCACATGCCACCTCACTTTTCTTGACAGTGCAAGTAAACACAACGCAATCTTCTGCAATCGGCCACTGGCCACCTTGCCTCACTCAACAGAGCGAGTAAATACCACAAAACACACTGTGTTGGGCACAGTGCTAGGCCATTACGTATAAACACTCTCGCTGGGTTCCAAACACTCTCCTGTGTATACGCAAGGGATGCAACTCCTACTCGGCTCTGCTTCATGCACTAGCTCTTGCTGCACACGCAGCTGACCCCCAAACCACATGTAAAACATCTCCCTGTCTGCGCCTGCTGACCCTTGAATGACGTGCTGCCCCACCTCGCTACATCATGATGCAGGGGACATGTGCAACTACATGGAAGTGTACTTATAGAAGGGAGATGTCCACGGCTTCCCGCCACTCATCAGGCAAGTTTACTGAGCTTGTGCTCTGTGTGTCCTGTGAGGTCTATGGATCCTCTAGTCTTGTAATATCAAATTTGGCTTTCGTTTTGAAAGGGGATTGCTCTTGGATTTAAGAATCAAAAAACTTGTAAGAAATGTGTTCGGCCTCCAAACCCTGCACATTCATCTCGTCACTGGAATGTGTCCCTAAAGTTTACTTAGAACAATCGTCCTCATTTTCTGTCCATCCTCCTCATGGGAGTAAGTGGGCAACGTGCTAAGATCGAGTTCCCCATCTACCACCATCTCACATGGCCGGGAGCCCGCCATGTAGGACAGAGCAGAGGTAATGTCCATGTTGGCGTAAACTGGCATGCTTAGCGCCATTCCGATCAACGGGCGGTGTGGGCGTGTGGCTCAACGGTGCCAACGGGCTGGTCACCGTGTGGTTGTTCGGTACCCTAAGGTAAAGGCCTGGGCTCACCACTTAAATGCCTTGGCTGACCATTTAAAGGCCTAGGCTCACCATTGCAAGGCCTGGGCTCACCATTTAAAGGCCTAGGCTCACCATTGCAAGGCGTGGGTTCAACATTGACAGGCCCAAGCTCACCATTTACAGGCCCGGGCTCTCCATTTAAAGCATTAGGCTCACCATTTAAACGCCCAGGCTCACCATTTAAACGCCCGGGCTCACCATTTCAAGGCCTGAGCTCATCTTTTAAAGCCCGGGCTCACCATTTAAAGGCCTGAGTTCACCATTTGAAGGCCTGGGGTCACCATTTAAACACAGATTCATGTAACTAATTTTGTGGGTATGTACGAGCTGTTGAAGGCCTCACTAACAAAATGACGACCACAAAATGGCTGAACAAAAGTAGTGGCATATGCTGAAAGCAGTGTTACAGCATTTTGGTCTGGTTGATAGCCTCCAATGGGTCCAAACTTTGTTGCGCATACGGGTCTTGCCACAAAGTGTGTGCACGGTGGGGCACTCTTTTGATAACTTCTGACATTTTGCCTGCTGAAGAGGCCCTCTCAAAAGCACTAAGCCAAAGTACCCCACCACAGCACACTTGACCACACACAGTGCCAACTTCGCACAGTGGGTGCACGATGCATGCAACACCCTCTCAAAAAGGCCTGAGATATTTGCCCGAATACCTAACTCCTGCTCCATAAATAGGTGTTGCAGTCATGTCTGCTGCCCAATCATGTCTAGAGCATGCACTGTTGCAGGCTGGATGCCCATATCATCGGCAACACTCACAGGCACAGTGTGCAGATCTTGTGCAAGGGGGCTGGAGGTGGCTTGGGAGAGCAAACCCCTGAGTGCAAGACCTGTGTAAACATCCGTCTGTCTTGCCCTCTCCGGCGCCTCCCAAGATACCTACAACGGCCCCTTGGGAGCAACCACCACCCTAGTTTGGGGTCTCCCTGCTGCATTGTCGATTTTTCTTACCCTTGTGCAAATAGTGGAGGGAAATTATGACTCCTGCGGCTTGGCCACCGGTCAATGTACAGCTGCTTCGAGTCAGGTCAGGTGGCTCCCATTTTGCATCGTGCTTTCTTTGCCGGTGTGCAAAATGCCTTTCATGGTGTCCTTGTCCCGGATCGGCTTCCCAGTGGCATACGATCAACCATACGATCCCCAGCTGTGGATATCCATGGACAGTCGCGTGCCCGCAAAGAGCGGAGAGCCCCAGTCGGGGGCTGGGTCGCTTGGTACAACCTCGACAGCGTCTTCTCGGGTCCGGCGCCGGCGCCGCAGTGATGCCCTTCGGATCCACCTCATGCAGTACCTGCTGTCTAGACAGAGGTACTATCGTGCACCTGACGGTTAAGAACTCCTTCAGGCGGTCGCGAGTGTTTGTGATGACGTCCTTTCGCAACGTTCCGTTCGGAAGAGACTTGCGAGGCACAGGAACCGGAGAAAAGCGCTGTAACACTGCGGTCTGAGGGTCAGCCGGAGAACAGACTAGCGAGTCACACCGTGCCAGACATTTGGCGCGGACGGCTGACCACAATAGATATCCCGGTGCCGTGGAAATCGACAGTAATGAGAGAGTCGAACACTGTGTGTGCTTGCGTCTGTGCACACGCACACACACTTCGTGAGGGAAACAATAAACCAACGACCAATGGCCCAGTGTGGACCATACGTGGCACAGCAGGGCACAGGTCACAAGGCACAAGTCTCCGAGCACCTCGTCAGGCCAATCAGAACAAAGACATGTTTGAGGCGCCTTTCTGCAACAGAGTAACATTGGCATGCCGTGAACGTGTGCGTGCGTGCGTGCGTGCGTGCGTGCGTGCGTGCGTGCGTGCGTGCGTGCGTGCGTGTGTGTGTGTGTGTGTGTGTGTGTGTGTGTGTGTGTGTGTGTGTGTGTGTGTGTGTGTGTGTGTGTGTGTTGGTGCACATGTCCTTCATGGACATCAAAGGAATAGCTCACTGCTGCAGCCGAGCATCAGAGTGCCCAGTCGAGTCTCTAGGTAAAGAAGTTAAAGATCAGAAGACAAGAAGAAGAGAGGAAATACAGGCAAACGCTGCTAAAGAGCATGAGGAAAGCACTGTGAAGCTGAAGGACGTATCGAAGCTGGAGGACGAGGTCACCAGGTGACAGAACGGGACAATGAGCGATATCTTGGGGTGACCTGACGATGAAGTCTGATTCAGATCCACCTGGGCTACAGGGGGCCTCGGTGTTGCATGCCTCGACCCAATCGACAAGGGAACCATCGATGTGTGTGTGTTGGGGGGGAGAAGGGGCAGTCCGGGGCACAAAACGAAACCCAAGATAAGGCCAAGCTGCAGGATCGCCCCGCCCCACGATGCATTGTTCAGTAGCCTGAGGGTCGTGCGTCAGGCGGATGGCTATGGGCAATCTGTTGAGCGGTCAACACCCGGTAATCTCACACAAAACGACGGAGCGAGGCCTCAGACAAAGAGGACCGGGGGACAGGGGGCAAACAGGAATGCAACGGCGGACACGGGGGCAAAGGAGACCGTTCGACCGGCTGCCAGGAATACGTGAACGATCACCGGGGCATTGCCCGGGGGGGGGGGGGGGGGGCGGCGGCACATGGGCGGGGCAGGCACACCGTCCGCAGTCAAAAGGGGGCGTGGGTGGCGTGGCATATAATAACGCGATTGCGCAACGGCCAGGCCCAGACCCGCGACGAAGACGCGGGGGAGGACTGCGCTCGGCGGGCGGGGCCGGGGCATTGCGCACCGCAGACTCGGCTCGGAGGTGCCGCCCATTCCCTCTCTGGGGGATGGAGGGGGGCCCCGCAACGCGCGCGCGCGCGCGCGCGCGATACGGGCCCACGGCAAAGGCCACAAACTCGCCGCCGGGGACTCCGACGTCGGAACGGAACCGCAAGACGGCAACACCAGCGGACACACACGCGGGCACACCGTTGCCGGCTGCGCGTTTCGTGGGGCGCCGGCGCGTTTCAGGCCGACAGGCGTTGAGCAGTACACAACAGTGACGGGCAGTGTGCAGCACACACGAAGCAAAGGTGGTGTGCGGCACACACTACTCACGGGCGGTGTGCAGGCGAGGGGAGGGTTATGATGGGACCGTATCGGTGGAAAGTATCGGCGAAGCTCAGAAACTCAATGGATCGGCAGACTCCATCGGCGGATGCCGCAAAAATGGGTCGCTGATACCGGGGCTGGGTTGCCATTGCCCATCACATGACTTTGACAAGCAGGTCGGCGACGTCTCGAAAACGCAACAGGGCGAGGTCGCCCCCTTGTTCACCGCTGTTCACCTGAGGCGGTGCTGGATTGCGAGGGGGACCTCAGGACCGAATGCAAAGCATTTACTGACCGTTGGAACGCCGGCTCGGAGGCCTGGAGCGGTCGCAGCGGAGCGTTCCATCGGTCCCGAGGCTAATCGGATCGTCGGATCGAGCCAACAGTGGTCAGGATCCGTGACAAAATGGGGTAGGGCGGGTAGGGGGAGGGCAGGGCTGTCCTTCTAGGAAAAACAGAAAAAGCAAAGGGTCCGTAAGGCCAACAGAAACGAACGTTCACAGGGACGCGCTCTGCTTCATGCCCATGGGACCTTCTCCACTGAAAAGGGTCGATGGTCGGCGGTTGGCGGTTGCTGGCGGTTGGCGGTTGGCGGTTGGTGGCGCTCAAGGGCTGTCCTTAACAAACAAAAAACCGGGGTTCTGAAGGACAGCTCTGGGGGAGGGGCAGTTGGCGACCAGTGCCGGCAGCGCGGAACGAGAGGTGCTTCCAAAGGGACAAACGTGCAAATGGCCGACTGGAATGGGTCCGCCTTCGGGGCCTCGTGGCCGGCGGTTGCGGGGCGGTCGCCCCGGCGAAGGGCCGTCCGGGTCTACAGCCTGAAGGCCCCCGTGGCCCACCAACTGCCAATGGCCGACGATGTGGTGCGGTTCATGTTGCGCAGCTTCTTGGCCGCCTCCGTTGGCGTCCTGAGGGAACACGGGGCCGTGTGATCACAAGGGCACGAGGACCAAAACCACGTTCGCTGTTTTGGAAATTTCCAAAAATTTCCAAAAAATTTCCAAAAACTGAAAAAAAAAAAATCCCAAAAAAATTCCAAAAATTTTCCAAAAAAAAATCGCCCGCAGTCGGAGGCTGCGGAACACGCAGCTCCCACCGTCGGGCCCACAGCACAACTCCAGCCGCACAAAAGAGTGATAGGGTGGACGGGCAGTGTTCTCGGGGGGTCAGCAGATGCAAATTCTTTCGTTTTTCCTGACACGAGACCGTCCCGAAGCAATGTCCCAAAGCAACAGAACTGGGCCATCTGGGCAGAGGGACGGCCACCCATGTGCCGCAGGGTCATGTGTGACAGGGCAGCAGAGCGGACTGTCTCAGACCTGGGGACCGCGCAGTTCTATCGCATCTGCTCCCCCGTCTTACCCGCTGGCCCTGGGTAGTCCTTTGCAGGCAGCCGTGGGCCGATGTGTACGTATACGCGCGTCTGTAGACCCAGTGCATAGTTTGTAGACGCTGTGCATAGTTTGTAGACCCAGTGCATAGTTTGTAGACCCAGTGCATAGTTTGTAGACCCAGTGCATAGTTTGTAGACGCTGTGCATAGTTTGTAGACCCAGTGCATAGTTTGTAGACCCAGTGCATAGTTTGTAGACCCAGTGCATAGTTTGTAGACCCAGTGCATAGTTTGTAGACCCTGTGCATAGTTTGTAGACCCAGTGCATAGTTTGTAGACCCCGTGCATAGTTTGTAGACCCAGTGCATAGTTTGTAGACCCTGTGCATAGTTTGTAGACCCTGTGCATAGTTTGTAGACCCTGTGCATAGTTTGTAGACCCTGTGCATAGTTTGTAGACCCTGTGCATAGTTTGTAGACCCAGTGCATAGTTTGTAGACCCAGTGCATAGTTTGTAGACGCTGTGCATAGTTTGTAGACCCTATGCATAGTTTGTAGACCCAGTGCATAGTTTGTAGACCCTGTGCATAGTTTGTAGACCCAGTGCATAGTTTGTAGACCCAGTGCATAGTTTGTAGACCCAGTGCATAGTTTGTAGACGCTGTGCATAGTTTGTAGACCCTATGCATAGTTTGTAGACCCAGTGCATAGTTTGTAGACCCAGTGCATAGTTTGTAGACCCTGTGCATAGTTTGTAGACCCAGTGCATAGTTTGTAGACCCTGTGCATAGTTTGTAGACCCTGTGCATAGTTTGTAGACCCTGTGCATAGTTTGTAGACCCAGTGCATAGTTTGTAGACCCTATGCATAGTTTGTAGACGCTGTGCATAGTTTGTAGACGCTGTGCATAGTTTGTAGACCCTGTGCATAGTTTGTAGACCCAGTGCATAGTTTGTAGACCCTATGCATAGTTTGTAGACGCTGTGCATAGTTTGTAGACCCAGTGCATAGTTTGTAGACCCTATGCATAGTTTGTAGACGCTGTGCATAGTTTGTAGACGCTGTGCATAGTTTGTAGACCCAGTGCATAGTTTGTAGACGCTGTGCATAGTTTGTAGACCCTATGCATAGTTTGTAGACCCAGTGCATAGTTTGTAGACCCAGTGCATAGTTTGTAGACCCTGTGCATAGTTTGTAGACCCAGTGCATAGTTTGTAGACCCAGTGCATAGTTTGTAGACCCTGTGCATAGTTTGTAGACCCTGTGCATAGTTTGTAGACCCAGTGCATAGTTTGTAGACCCAGTGCATAGTTTGTAGACCCAGTGCATAGTTTGTAGACCCAGTGCATAGTTTGTAGACCCAGTGCATAGTTTGTAGACCCAGTGCATAGTTTGTAGACGCTGTGCATAGTTTGTAGACCCAGTGCATAGTTTGTAGACCCTGTGCATAGTTTGTAGACCCTGTGCATAGTTTGTAGACCCAGTGCATAGTTTGTAGACGCTGTGCATAGTTTGTAGACCCTATGCATAGTTTGTAGACCCAGTGCATAGTTTGTAGACCCAGTGCATAGTTTGTAGACCCAGTGCATAGTTTGTAGACCCAGTGCATAGTTTGTAGACCCAGTGCATAGTTTGTAGACCCAGTGCATAGTTTGTAGACCCCGTGCATAGTTTGTAGACCCTGTGCATAGTTTGTAGACCCAGTGCATAGTTTGTAGACCCAGTGCATAGTTTGTAGACGCTGTGCATAGTTTGTAGACCCTGTGCATAGTTTGTAGACCCAGTGCATAGTTTGTAGACCCAGTGCATAGTTTGTAGACCCAGTGCATAGTTTGTAGACCCAGTGCATAGTTTGTAGACCCAGTGCATAGTTTGTAGACGCTGTGCATAGTTTGTAGACCCAGTGCATAGTTTGTAGACCCAGTGCATAGTTTGTAGACCCTGTGCATAGTTTGTAGACCCAGTGCATAGTTTGTAGACCCTGTGCATAGTTTGTAGACCCTGTGCATAGTTTGTAGACCCAGTGCATAGTTTGTACACCCTGTGCATAGTTTGTAGACCCAGTGCATAGTTTGTAGACCCTGTGCATAGTTTGTAGACGCTGTGCATAGTTTGTAGACCCAGTGCATAGTTTGTAGACGCTGTGCATAGTTTGTAGACCCTGTGCATAGTTTGTAGACCCAGTGCATAGTTTGTAGACCCAGTGCATAGTTTGTAGACCCAGTGCATAGTTTGTAGACCCAGTGCATAGTTTGTAGACCCAGTGCATAGTTTGTAGACGCTGTGCATAGTTTGTAGACCCAGTGCATAGTTTGTAGACCCAGTGCATAGTTTGTAGACGCTGTGCATAGTTTGTAGACCCAGTGCATAGTTTGTAGACCCAGTGCATAGTTTGTAGACCCAGTGCATAGTTTGTAGACCCAGTGCATAGTTTGTAGACCCAGTGCATAGTTTGTAGACCCAGTGCATAGTTTGTAGACGCTGTGCATAGTTTGTAGACCCAGTGCATAGTTTGTAGACCCAGTGCATAGTTTGTAGACGCTGTGCATAGTTTGTAGACCCAGTGCATAGTTTGTAGACCCAGTGCATAGTTTGTAGACGCTGTGCATAGTTTGTAGACCCAGTGCATAGTTTGTAGACCCAGTGCATAGTTTGTAGACCCTGTGCATAGTTTGTAGACCCAGTGCATAGTTTGTAGACCCTGTGCATAGTTTGTAGACCCTGTGCATAGTTTGTAGACCCAGTGCATAGTTTGTAGACCCTGTGCATAGTTTGTAGACCCAGTGCATAGTTTGTAGACCCTGTGCATAGTTTGTAGACGCTGTGCATAGTTTGTAGACCCAGTGCATAGTTTGTAGACGCTGTGCATAGTTTGTAGACCCTGTGCATAGTTTCTAGACCCAGTGCATAGTTTGTAGACCCAGTGCATAGTTTGTAGACCCAGTGCATAGTTTGTAGACCCAGTGCATAGTTTGTAGACCCAGTGCATAGTTTGTAGACGCTGTGCATAGTTTGTAGACCCAGTGCATAGTTTGTAGACCCAGTGCATAGTTTGTAGACGCTGTGCATAGTTTGTAGACCCAGTGCATAGTTTGTAGACCCAGTGCATAGTTTGTAGACCCAGTGCATAGTTTGTAGACCCAGTGCATAGTTTGTAGACCCATTGCATAGTTTGTAGACCCAGTGCATAGTTTGTAGACGCTGTGCATAGTTTGTAGACCCAGTGCATAGTTTGTAGACCCAGTGCATAGTTTGTAGACGCTGTGCATAGTTTGTAGACCCAGTGCATAGTTTGTAGACCCAGTGCATAGTTTGTAGACCCAGTGCATAGTTTGTAGACCCAGTGCATAGTTTGTAGACCCAGTGCATAGTTTGTAGACGCTGTGCATAGTTTGTAGACCCTATGCATAGTTTGTAGACCCAGTGCATAGTTTGTAGACCCAGTGCATAGTTTGTAGACCCTGTGCATAGTTTGTAGACCCAGTGCATAGTTTGTAGACCCAGTGCATAGTTTGTAGACCCAGTGCATAGTTTGTAGACCCTGTGCATAGTTTGTAGACCCTGTGCATAGTTTGTAGACCCTGTGCATAGTTTGTAGACCCTGTGCATAGTTTGTAGACCCTGTGCATAGTTTGTAGACCCAGTGCATAGTTTGTAGACCCAGTGCATAGTTTGTAGACCCTGTGCATAGTTTGTAGACCCTGTGCATAGTTTGTAGACCCAGTGCATAGTTTGTGGCCAGTCGCATGTCAAGGAGCCATGGCCGTACATGCGGTTCACAGCGGTGCAGGAACAACCTGAAATTCCGAAACACGAAGCATTCTGCGAAATACATAGAGAAATGTATTGCCTTGGATGCAACAGACACAGTTGCGCAGCCAGGCCAGGTGCAAGTGGGGAATCAGTTGCGCCACACAGCAAATTGCCGAACAGCATAAAAGTGCCTACCCAATTCTGGACCGCATCCCACCACTGGCTCACAATTCACAGCATTCCACGCCCAAATGGGCTTTGGTTGGTGGGTGCAGATGCTGTAAATTGGCCCATACATTGACGTGCACACTGTGGCCAGTCGCATGTCAAGGAGCCATGGCCGTACATGCGGTTCACAGCGGTGCAGGAACAACCTGAAATTCCGAAACACGAAGCATTCTGCGAAATACATAGAGAAATGTATTGCCTTGGATGCAACAGACACAGTTGCACAGCCAGGCCAGGTGCAAGTGGAGAATCAGTTGCGCCACACAGCAAATTGCCGAACAGCATAAAAGTGCCTACCCAATTCTGGACCGCATGCCACCACTGGCTCACAATTCACAGCATTCCACGCCCAAATGGGCTTTGGTTGGTGGGTGCAGATGCTGTAAACTGGCCCATACATTGACATGCACACTGTGGCCAGTCGCATGTCAAGGAGCCATGGCCGTACATGCGGTTCACAGCGGTGCAGGAACAACCTGAAATTCCGAAACACGAAGCATTCTGCGAAATACATAGAGAAATGTATTGCCTTGGATGCAACAGACACAGTTGCACAGCCAGGCCAGGTGCAAGTGGAGAATCAGTTGACTGTATGCTCTGCCCCAAAGGGCAACTCTGATGGATTCGGCACCGCACCCCCAGGGGTACCGCTTGGGCGGATGGGGGGTTTCAATGCACTCGCTGGTTGTGGGCGTGACTTGGGAAGATGCATCGGGGGCGACATGAAATGGCCCGTTTGTGCGGATTCCCGCAGCGAATGGGGCCGATGGGACTCGCTCACGGCATTGAACTGCTCCAGACGTTGGCCCTGCAAACGCGCCAGCGCACTTCTGGTGGCCCTATGCGCTCACGCCACTCTGTCAGCACGTGGGCATGACTTGTCATGTGGACACGGTGTTTCTTTGGAGGGCCCAGGCCATGGTAAGACGGCGAAGCCCGTCACCAGATGGCACTCGAGGAAACTTTCCGAAGCAAGGATCAGAGCTGTCCAATGCTACGATGTTCCCCTCAAGCTTGTCACGTACACACTGTGTAGCGCGCGCGCGCCACACCGCAGTGACACTCAACACAGGGCACTGGAGGCGGTGATCTAGCCGAGCGTCCTGTTGACCCACCGCACCCTCTGTCTCTTTTGCCCCCCCCCCCCCCGGGGGGGGATTGCAAAGGGGGGGGGGGGGGCTACGCCCGTCCAGGCCCATCCATGTGTCCCCCTTTCCCCAGTTCTTCGGATGATGTGTGCCCCGCCGCTCCGGCGCCGCATCAGCCGAGCACTAGCCCACCATCACGAGTCCAGAGTACCACTGCGAAGGGGCAGGCGTCCCAGGCCCATATTCAAGTGGCGTGTGCCCATTGACATCTATCATCAGGACGGGGGGCAAACTTGATTGGCACACACCACCTCCATCAGTCCATCCACCCATACGGAATCCGGTCAGGCCATGGCTTACCCCCCCCCCCCGACCCTTACCCCCCACCCCATCCACAACAGACAATTCTCCACGGGAAAAAAAAAAGGAATTTAATACAGGATCCCGAAATTTGAGGTCGATTTTAGGTACACAAACCTTTTTTTGGCCTCTGACCCCCCCCCCCCCCCCCGAAGGAACTCTGGGCCGTGCAGAAGGGTACCTCCGTGTGTACGGCGGGTCGTCCGCGCGCGCTCGCCATGCCGGGCCCTTTGCGGTCACGGTCCCGCCACTCTCTACCGCCGGCGGCGCGACAGGCGGCGCCACAGGCTGTGGCGCCTGCGGTTCGGGGGCGGGATGGGCCAACGCGCCGATGGGACGGACTCGTTGCTCGTGCAGTGGCTCTGGCGGGGCACGGCCGGCCACACCTGCTCCCACCGCTGCAGATTCGTGTCGTTGTTCTGGGGCAGCGGCCCGCAGAACTCCGGGCTCCACGGCGGAAGCGTGAGCAGGCACGAGTAAACCCGCTTGACGCAGGGCCGCCGGGTCGAATGCCGGATCATGCTGTCGATGCTGGGGAGCAGCGCGAAGTCGACCGCACGCACCGCGAGCCGCCGCGCCTGCGCCAGCCGCAGGAGGTAATTCTCGGCGTTGAACCCCTCCAGGTACGGCCTGGGGTCCCAGAAGGCGGTGTACGCCAGCATGACCTCCGCGGCCGCCCTGCGGCCCATGACCACCGTCTTGTCGTTGATCCCGCCCTGACACAGGCAGTTCCGAGTGAACAGCGCCTCGTCGGCCGCCAGCTTCAGGAAGGCGCACATCTGAATGGGCCCCAGCCAAAACGTGTCGTCGCGCGTCCAGGCCACGAGCCGGTACCGGGCGGCGTGCGCGCGCTCGACCCCGCGGGAGATGTTCCACATCCGCTCGCGGGTCTGCCATAGCCTCAGGATGGACCTGCCCACCTCCGTCGTGTACGGGGAGTACTGCCTCAGGCGTAGGTGGATCCGCGTCACGTTGGGCAGCGCGTGCAGGCGCTCCTTTCGGGGGGTGTCCAGGTACGCGACCTGCCCCCCCGCCGCCACGACGGCCTCCCGCGTGACGCGGTGGAACTCTGCAGTCGTGAGATTCCCGGTTTCGAGGTCCGGGCCAATCCACTCATCGTGCCACAGGTATGAGGCGTTTCGGGGGTCAAAATCCACCAAAGACATGTACACGTGCACTGCAAACCCGTCGAGAACCGCCGCTCGGACGACGTGTTGCACAAACGGCCCCATGATAAACCGAACTCGGAGCCCGGCAATGAACACCGCCAGCGTCCGGTTCTCCCGGAATCGGACGGGGAACGCGGAGGCGTTGGGATGCCCCGACTCGTTGTCTGCGGCTGCGGTGACATGCGACAGCGTCAAGACAATGATCAGTGCGAGGCCCCACACCGCCGTGCAGGAGCGCGGGGACCCAACTGGGACCATGCAATCATGAAAGACCAAGGCTTTGAGATGATGGGGCGTTTGTGCACAGCGCCCATCCGCTGGGGCTTGTACCAAGAAATCTGCCGGAAACTGCCCATGGGCTGTACAACGCACACCTTGCGACAAGAAGCACCCCTTGTGGCAGACAGAGACGGCATTTCAGGGGCAACCATTCACAAAACCGATGTTGCCACAAATCAGAGGAAAATCTGAGTAGATGCAATTCAGCGCCCCAGGAACAGCCGCTGAACAGTGAGCCCTGCTCCGTCTCTGACTTCATCTCCACCACAGCCCACCACAGCCCTGCGGTCCAAAGTTTGACCAGTCCAGCCATTGCACAAGCCCCGTGTTTTCCTTGGGCCAGCATGCCAGTGGCAAGAAATGTGACGCCTCGAGTATACTGAAATGCAGTATTGAAGCAGAGCGCCGTACGTGTTGACTAGACCAGAGACTTGGGATTGCATGGGGCATGCCTTCAAAACAAACCTCAGTACCGACCTTTGACTTTGGATGGGCGGGTGGCTGGGCCCAACCAGAAGAACATCATTCCTAACTTGTGTGGACGGGTATCTGCACTTGCATGGGCATTGCGGTGTTTTATGCCTGCTCCATGCGCACACTGCGGCCCCATTGGCATCCTCTGCCCAAGGCCAACGACTATGGGGGCGCCCTTGCACTGTGCGCACACCGCGCGCTACTTTTTAGGCCAGGTTCCCCCTGAAGAGTCCCCAAGCACACCCCTTCCAAACGCCCTTATATCACCCCTACCTCAGGAGCATGTCCCACTGTAGACCCTAGGAGACCTCCTTCAGTGGGGGCGGGAGGTGGTCCATCTTCCACGAATGGGGGTGGGAGGATGGACCCGGGGGTTTTGGGTTTGGCCGTCGAGCATAGCCCCGCTGCTGACCATCTCGGGATGATGGCATGGTACGTCTTGGCTGGCATGAAGGATCCTTGGCGTTGATCAAGCCCGTGAGGTCACCTTCAATTATAGTACTTGGACATGATACAGCACTTGGAGAGGATGCCAGATTGTCCCTCGGCCTTGATCATGATCCTGATGTCCGACATCAACCGTGCCTGCTCGGGGTCCCCATGATGGGGGGAAAACAACATGGACACATCACCTCTGCCTTCTCCGGGTCCAGTGGTGGGGAGAAATCAACCTAGGAAAGAGTGGATGTGGTGGAAATGAGCAAAAAGTGTGAAAAAGGGTGGAAATGGGTGAAACTAGGTGAAAATCCAAAAAATGCCATATCCCCAACGTGGAAGAAGTATCGAAATCTACTCTCAAACAACAATAATGCCCCCCTAGTATTACAAAATATGGGTCTCTAGTACGGCCACGCGCCCAAATAGTTGCACTGCGCGCGCAGTGCACTAAGTGCGCCCCCTATGCCTCGCCAAAACCCTCACATGGTGTCCAAGTTTCTCATGAATGAAATTTGAAATTCATTTGCTTTGCAGGACGGGGAATGTGTGGTTTGTTGTGACACTCCGTGCAGAACACCTTGGGGGGGTTTTGGGGACGTGGAAATCCGGACAATGGACACACTTTGCAAACTACGCACAGTTCCTGCGCCACTTGAGATGATGCCTGCAGAACAAGTGTTTTGTGCCTTTGTTCCTCCACCGCTGTGGTGCAACAATAAGCAAACTGCTACTATTCTGCAGTGCGATGAACAAATAACACCGAATTGGAGGCCGGCATTCATTGCCAATGCCTCTTTGATGCAAATTCGGTAGATGACAGGTGCACACATCCACCTAGGGGCCCAATAGTCTGCTTGAAGCGGCCTGGTTTTGGGCCACAGTTGTATTTTGTGCTGTGGCAACCCATGGAATGCTCTCCACTCCGGTGTTATAATGCGGAACCCTCTGTTGAATTAGCGCCTAACAACTTAACAACTGTGATGCACACCACACATCCACACGGTGGAACTGGTGCTGGTCAGAAATAAATGACCGGATGGTGGAACTGGTGGTTTCAACCGGTGCTAACCGGCTCAGCGTCATTCGGTGGCACTGCATACACTTGTTAGCCGTTTGTGTTTTGCCAACTGTCTTATCGGCTGCGGAGGTTGAGACTTGGGAGGCACAGCATGGCCACTTATTTCTGACCAGCACCAGTTTCACCATCTGACGTGCTAACAAATAAGTGCCCATGCTGTGCCCCCAGATGGTGGCACTGGTGGTGGTAATGAATAAGTGCACATGCGTGCCTCCACATGGTGAAACTGGTGCTGGTAGTAATCAGGTTGAAACCGGTGCTGGTAGTAAATAGGTTGAAACTGGTGCTGGTAGTACACAGGTTGAAACTGGTGCTGGTAGTAAATAGGTTGAAACTGGTGCTGGTAGTAAATAGGTTGAAATTGGTGCTGGTAGTAAATAGATGACCATGCTCCAAATGGCAAAACTGGTGGCGGTGATAAAATAAAAGATGGACTGCTTGCAGGTGGCGGCTCACGGCGACCATCTCGACAGGCCCTGTCCGGATGTCCCCGACCAATCCGCCCTTCCACACGCACGCAAACCTCTCCACAAACTGGGGGCCTTGCCCGTGGGAGGCTCGGCCGTAGCTCTCGCGCATCGGCGGTGGATTGCCTTTCCCGCTGAGCACTCCTGTGCGGTGGTCCATCGGGGGGGTCGACTCCGTTGAACCGCGAACCGGGTCCTGCTCCATAGGGCTTTCCTGGGGGTCCCCGGGATGCGATGATGGAGGGGTCGAAGACCTCTGGGGACGGGTTGGGGCCGCCATGTGGTGGTGGGCCCCGGCCGTGCGGCATGTACGGAGGGCCCCGGCTGCCGGGATACGGCGGGTCTAGGGTGGGGGGAGGATGGGGAATGAAGTCTGTGGCAAGTGGAGCGGTCGGTGGGCGAGCTACAAATCGTAGGAGACACAATATGAGACGGCGCACAGGTCTCGCTTTCCAAGCACTTCACAACATAATGCCAATCAGAGAACGCGAAAATGACGAAGGTCACGGACGTTAGCTTTGCTATGGGCCCATGCTTTACGTTCCGTTCACGTTGTCATTCACCTATGTTTATTTTTTGGCAGTCTAATCCTTTGAGTTTTCGTGCCCTCCTCACTTGGTGTGACGGGCGCTTCTTGGGGACAACCATCTGCGGCTACTTTGAGAATCTCTCCAAGGCTCCCCACCTCGTCCACCATACATGACCGATTGATTTTCCGTAACAACACTTTCCGATTCCAGTTGACCTTCTCTAACGTTCGGCAAACCCAAGTGTCCCAAAGAACGCCATAATTGTCCGGTTTTGAAATGAAAGCATCCACGACAAAGGTCTCTATATGCTCCGCAAAGACCAAATGCATGATGTACGAATAGCAGGTGTGTTTACAACTCAATGTAGAACGATGCCAAGAGCAAAGGCTCAACAGCTTAAAAGGACCCGAATGGGAAAAAACCAAACACCATTAGAATGTACACGATGGCCCTCAATGTCGCCAAGCCACAAGGTGTGTGCGGCACACGGTATTGAGATACCGTACCGTCTTGACAAGCCTCAACATGCCTTGAAATGCTTTGGACATGCTTTGCATTGTGGAATGGGGATTTAGTGTTGTCGGTGCAGCCGTTACAGCCATGTGTGAAAAAAGGCGAGTAACTTGAACTCAATTTTGTGAATTCCCCATTCCACTCATTCAATGGGAGGAATGGCACACGTAGAATTGAACCAAAAATACGTCATGTCATCTGCATCGCATGCAAAAGTGCACGATTTGTGTCAATATGTAATGCCAAATCTTTGTCGCCGGAACAACATTTAGATAGGTGGATGAAGGCCAAAAGACCGGGAGTGGTGACTTATCAAAATGGGCCGTCCTTCCAACTATGTTTTCGAAATTTACTTCTCGTGAGTGTAGTCTTTTGCCCTCTGGTTCGCTTCCGGTAGCCATACGGGTGCATAATAATTGGGCAGCTTGCATAATCTCATCAGTTTCCTGAAACTGATGAGATTATGGACCCAGCACAATTATTATGCACCCGTATGGCTACCGGAAACTGATGAGATTATACACCCTGCACAATTATTATGCACCCGTATGGCTACCGGAAACTGATGAGAGTATGCACCCTGCACAATTATTATGCACCCGTATGGCTAGCGGAAGCTGATGATATTATGCACCCTGCACAATTATGATGCACCCGCATGGCTACCGGAAACTGATACGATTATGCACCCTGCACAATTATTATGCACCCGTATGGCTACCGGAAACTGATGAGATTATGCACCCTGCACAATTATTATGCACCCGTTTGGCTACTGTAAAATAATGAGACTATGCACCCTGCACAATTATTATGCACCTGTATGGCTACCGGAAACTGACGGGATTATGCACCCTGCACAATTATTATGCACCCGTATGGCTACCAGAAGCTGATGAGAATATGCACCCTGCACAATTATTATGCATCCGCATGGCTACCGGAAACTGATGAGAGTATGCACCCTGCACAATTATTATGCATCCGCATGGCTACCGGAAACTGATGAGATTATGCACCCTGCACAATTATTATGCACCCGCATGGCTACCGGAAACTGATAAGATTATGCACCCTGCACAATTATTATGCATCCGCATGGCTACCGGAAACTGATGAGATTATGCACCCTGCACAATTATTATGCACCCGTATGGCTACTGGAAAATAATGAGACTATGGACCCTGCACAATTAGTATGCACCCGCATGGCTTCCGGAAACTGATGAGATTACGCACCCTGCACAATTATCATGCGTCCGCATGGCTACCGGAATGAGATAGGAGTATGCACCCTGCACAATGATTATGCACCCGTATGGCTACCGGAAACTGACGGGATTATGCACCCTGCACAATTATTATGCACCCGCATGGCTACCGGAAACTGATGAGATTATGTACCCTGCACAATTATTATGCACCCGTATGGCTACCGGAAGCTGATGAGAATATGCACCCTGCACAATTATTATGTACCCGTATGGCTACCTGAAACTGATGAGATTATGCACCCTGCACAATTATTATGCACCCGTATGGCTACCGGAAACTGATGAGATTATGCACCCTGCAGAATTATTATGCACCCGCATGGCTACCGGAAAGTGATGAGATTATGCACCCTGCACAATTATTATGCACCCGTATGGCTAGCGGAAGCTGATGAGATTATGCACCCTGCACAATTATTATGCACCCGTATGGCTACCGGAAACTGATGAGAATATGCACCCTGCACAATTATTATGCACCCGTTTGGCTACTGTAAAATAATGAGACTATGCACCCTGCACAATTATTATGCACCCGTATGGCTACCGGAAGCTGATGAGATTATGCACCCTGCACAATCATTATGCATCCGCATGGCTACCGGAAACTGATGAGAGTATGCACCCTGCACAATTATTATGCATCCGCATGGCTAACGGAAACTGATAAGATTATGCACCCTGCACAATTATTATGCACCCGCATGGCTACCGGACAGTGATGAGATTATGCACCCTGCACAATGATTATGCACCCGTATGGCTACTGGAAAATAATGACACTATGGACCCTGCACAATTAGTATGCACCCGCATGGCTTCCGGACACTGATGAGATTACGCACCCTGCACAATTATTATGCGTCCGCATGGCTACCGGAAAGTGATGAGAGTATGCACCCTGCACACCTATTATGCATCCGCATGGCTACCGGAAACTGATGAGATTATGCACCCTGCACAATTATTATGCACCCGTATGGCTACCGGACACTGATGAGATTATGCACCCTGCACAATTATTATGCACCCGTATGGCTACCGGAAGCTGATGAGAATATGCACCCTGCACAATTATTATGCACCCGTATGGCTACCGGAAACTGATGAGATTATGTACCCTGCACAACTATTATGCATCCGCATGGCTACCGGAAAGTGATGAGAGTATGCACCCTGCACACCTATTATGCATCCGCATGGCTACCGGAAACTGATGAGATTATGCACCCTGCACAATTATTATGCACCCGCATGGCTCCCGGGAACTGATGAGACTATGCACCCTGCACAACTATTATGCACCTGTATGGCTACCGGAAACTGATGAGATTATGCACCCTGCACAATTATTATGCACCCGTATGGCTACCAGAAGCTGATGAGATTATGCACCCTGCACAATTATTATGCGTCCGCATGGCTACCGGAAAGTGATGAGAGTATGCACCCTGCACAATTATTACGCACCCGTATGGCTACCAGAAGCTGATGAGATTATGCACCCTGCACAATTATTATGCACCCGTATGGCTACCGGAAAAAGATGAGAGTATGCACCCTGTACAATTATTATGCACCCGTATGGCTACCGGAAAGTCATGAGAGTATGCACGCTGCACAATTATTATGCACTCGTATGGCTACCGGAAGGTGATGAGATTATGCACCGTGCTCAATTATTATGCACCCGTATGGCTAGCAGAAGCTGATGAGATTATGCACTTTGCACAATTATTATGCACTCGTATGGCTACCGGAAGCTGATGAGATTATGCACCCTGCACAATTATTATGCACCAGTATGGCTACCGGAAATTCATGAGATTATGCACCCTGCACAATTATTATGCACCCGTATGGCTACCGGAAGCTGATGAGATTATGCACCCTGCCCAATTATTGTGCACCCGTATGGCTCCCGGACACTGATGAGATTATGCACCCTGGACAATTATTATGATCCCGTATGGCTCCCGGAAGCTGATGAGATTATGCACCCTGCAAAATTATTATGCACCCCTATGGCTACTGGAAACTTATGAAATTATGCACCCTGCACGATTATTATGCACCCGTCTGGCTACCGGACAATGATGTGATTATGCACCCTGCACAATTATTATGCACCCGCATGGCTACCGGAAGCTGATGAGATTATGCACCCTGCACAATTATTATGCACCCGTATGGCTACCGAAAACTGATGAGATTATGCACCTTGCACAAGTATTATGCACCCGTATGGCTACCGGAAGCTGATGAGATGATGCACCCTGCACAATTATTATGCAACCGTATGGGTACCGAAAACTGATGAGATTATGCACCCTGCACAATGATTATGCACCTGTATGGCTAGCGGAAAATGATAAGATTATGCGACCTGCACAAGTATTATGCGCCCGTATGGCTACCGGAAGCTGATGAGATTATGCACCCTGCACAATTATTATGCATCCGTATGGCTATCAGAAAGTCATGAGATTATGCACCCTGCACAATTATTATGCACCTGTGTGGCTACCGGAAGCTGATGAGATTATGCACCCTGCACAAGCATTATGCACCCGCATGGCTACCGGACAGTGATGAGATTATGCACCCTGCACAATGATTATGCACCCGTATGGCTACCGGAAACTGATGAAATTATGCACCCTGCACAATTATTATGCACCCGCATGGCTACCGGAAGCTGATGAGATTATGCACCCTGCACAATTATTATGCACCCGTATGGCTACCGGAAGCTGATGAGATTATGCACCCTGCACAATTATTATGCACCCGTATGGGCACCGAAAACTGATGAGATTAGGCACCCTGCACAATGATTATGCACCTGTATGGCTAGCGGAAAATGATAAGATTATGCACCCTGCACAATTATTATGCACCCGTATGGCTACCGGAAAGTGATGAGATTATGCACCCTGCACAATTATTATGCACCCGTATGGCTATCAGAAAGTCATGAGATTATGCACCCTGCACAATGATTATGCACCCGTATGGCTACCGGAAGCTGATGAGATTATGCACCCTGCACAATGATTATGCACCCGTATGGCTAGCGGGAAATGATGAGATTATGCACCCCGCACAATTATTATGCACCCGTATGGCTACCGGGAACTGATGAGATTATGCACCCTGCACAATTATTATGCACCCGTATGGCTACCGGAAACTGATGAGAGTATGCACCCTGCACAATTATTATGCACCCGTTTGACTACCGGACACTGATGAGATTGCGCACCCTGCACAATTATTATGCACCCGTATGGCTAGCGGGAAATGATGAGATTATGCACCCCGCACAATTATTATGCACTGGTATGGCTACCGGAAACTGATGAGATTATGCACCCTGCACAATTGTTATGCACCCGTATGGCTACCGGAAACTGATGAGATTATGCACCCTGCACAATTATTATGCACCCGTATGGCTACCGGACACTGATGAGATTATGCACCCTGCACAATTATTATGCACCCGTTTGGCTACCGGAAGCTGATGAGATTATGCACCCTGCACAATTATTACGCACCTGCATGGCTACCGGAAAGTCATGAGATTATGCACCCTGCACAATTATTATGCACCAGTATGGCTACCGGAAATTCATGAGATTATGCACCCTGCACAATTATTATGCACCCGTATGGCTACCGGAAGCTGATGAGATTATGCACCCTGCCCAATTATTGTGCACCCGTATGGCTCCCGGACACTGATGAGATTATGCACCCTGGACAATTATTATGCACCCGTATGGCTCCCGGAAGCTGATGAGATTATGCACCCTGCAAAATTATTATGCACCCCTATGGCTACTGGAAACTTATGAAATTATGCACCCTGCACGATTATTATGCACCCGTCTGGCTACCGGACAATGATGTGATTATGCACCCTGCACAATTATTATGCACCCGCATGGCTACCGGAAGCTGATGAGATTATGCACCCTGCACAATTATTATGCACCCGTATGGCTACCGAAAACTGATGAGATTATGCACCTTGCACAAGTATTATGCACCCGTATGGCTACCGGAAGCTGATGAGATGATGCACCCTGCACAATTATTATGCAACCGTATGGGTACCGAAAACTGATGAGATTATGCACCCTGCACAATGATTATGCACCTGTATGGCTAGCGGAAAATGATAAGATTATGCGACCTGCACAAGTATTATGCGCCCGTATGGCTACCGGAAGCTGATGAGATTATGCACCCTGCACAATTATTATGCATCCGTATGGCTATCAGAAAGTCATGAGATTATGCACCCTGCACAATTATTATGCACCTGTATGGCTACCGGAAGCTGATGAGATTATGCACCCTGCACAAGCATTATGCACCCGCATGGCTACCGGACAGTGATGAGATTATGCACCCTGCACAATGATTATGCACCCGTATGGCTACCGGAAGCTGATGAGATTATGCACCCTGCACAATTATTATGCACCCGCATGGCTACCGGAAGCTGATGAGATTATGCACCCTGCACAATTATTATGCACCCGTATGGCTACCGGAAGCTGATGAGATTATGCACCCTGCACAATTATTATGCACCCGTATGGGCACCGAAAACTGATGAGATTAGGCACCCTGCACAATGATTATGCACCTGTATGGCTAGCGGAAAATGATAAGATTATGCACCCTGCACAATTATTATGCACCCGTATGGCTACCGGAAAGTGATGAGATTATGCACCCTGCACAATTATTATGCACCCGTATGGCTATCAGAAAGTCATGAGATTATGCACCCTGCACAATGATTATGCACCCGTATGGCTACCGGAAGCTGATGAGATTATGCACCCTGCACAATGATTATGCACCCGTATGGCTAGCGGGAAATGATGAGATTATGCACCCCGCACAATTATTATGCACCCGTATGGCTACCGGGAACTGATGAGATTATTCACCCTGCACAATTATTATGCACCCGTATGGCTACCGGAAACTGATGAGAGTATGCACCCTGCACAATTATTATGCACCCGTTTGACTACCGGACACTGATGAGATTGCGCACCCTGCACAATTATTATGCACCCGTATGGCTAGCGGGAAATGATGAGATTATGCACCCCGCACAATTATTATGCACTGGTATGCCTACCGGAAACTGATGAGATTATGCACCCTGCACAATTGTTATGCACCCGTATGGCTACCGGAAACTGATGAGATTATGCACCCTGCACAATTATTATGCACCCGTATGGCTACCGGACACTGATGAGATTATGCACCCTGCACAAGTATTATGCACCCGTATGGCTTCCGGAAGGTGATGAGATTATGCACCCTGCACAATTATTATGCACCCGTTTGGCTACCGGAAGCTGATGAGATTATGCACCCTGCACAATTATTACGCACCTGCATGGCTACCGGAAAGTCATGAGATTATGCACCCTGCACAATTATTATGCACCCGTATGGCTACCGGACACTGATGAGATTATGCACCCTGCAGAATTATTATGCACCCGTTTGGCTACCGGACACTGATGAGATTATGCACCCTGCACAATTATTATGCACCCGTATGGCTACCGGAAACTGATGAGATTACGCACCGTGCACAATTATTATGCACCCGTATGGCTCCCGGAAACTGATAAGATTATGCACCCTGCACAATTATTATGCACCAGTATGGCTACCGGAAACTGATGAGATTATGCACCCTGCAGAATTATTATGCACCCGTATGGCTACCGGAAAATGATGAGATTATGCACCCTGCACAAGTATTATGCACCCGCATGGCTACCGGAAACTGATGAGAGTATGCACCCTGCACAATTATTATGCACCCATATGGCTCCCGGAAACTGATAAGATTATGCACCCTGCACAATTATTATGCACCAGTATGGCTACCGGAAACTGGTGAGATTATGCACCCTGCACAATTATTATGCACCCGTATGGCTACCGGAAAATGATGAGATTATGCACCCTGCACAAGTATTATGCACCCGCATGGCTACCGGAAACTGATGAGAGTATGCACCCTGCACAATTATTATGCACCCATATGGCTACCGGAAACTGATGAGATTATGCACCCTGCACAATTATTATGCACCCGTACGGCTACCGGAAACTGATGAGATTATGCACCCTGCACAATTATAATGCACCCATATGGCTACCGGAAGCTTATGAGATTATGCACCCTGCACAATTATTATGCACCCGTATGGCTACCGGAAAAAGATGAGAGTATGCACCCTGCACAATGATTACGCACCCGTATGGCTAGCGGAAAATGATGAGATTATGCACCCTGCACAATCATTATGCACCCGTATGGCTACCGGAAGCTGATGAGATTATGCACCCTGCACGATTATTATGCACCCGTATGGCTACCTGAAACTGATGAGATTATTCACCCTGCACAATTATTATGCACCCGTATGGCTACCGGACAATGATGAGGTTACGCACCCTGCACAATGATTATGCACCCGTATGGCTACCAGACAATGATGAGATTATGCTCCCCGCACAATTATTATGCACCCGTATGGCTACCGGAAACTGATGAGATTATGCACCCTGCACAATTATTATGCACCCGCATGGCTACCGTAAGCTGATGAGATTATGCACCCTGCACAAGTATTATGCACCCGTATGGCTACCGGAAGCTGATGAGATGATGCACCCTGCACAATTATTATGCACCCGTATGGGCACCGAAAACTGATGAGATTATGCACCCTGCACAATTATTATGCACCCGCATGGCTACCGGAAGCTGATGAGATTATGCACCCTGCACAAGTATTATGCACCCGTATGGCTACCGGAAGCTGATGAGATTATGCACCCTGCACAATGATTATGCACCCGTATGGCTACCGGAAGCTGATGAGATTATGCACCCTGCACAATGATTACGCACCCGTATGGCTAGCGGAAAATGATGAGATTATGCACCCTGCACAATGATTACGCACCCGTATGGCTAGCGGAAAATGATGAGATTATGCACCCTGCACAATTATTATGCACCCGTATGGCTACCGGAAGCTGATGAGATTATGCACCCTGCACAATTATTATGCACCCGTATGGCTACCAGAAACTGATGAGATTATGCACCCTGCACAATTATTATGCACCCGCATGGCTACCGGAAACTGATAAGATTATGCACCCTGCACAATCATTACGCACCCGTATGGCTAGCGGAAAATGATGAGATTATGCACCCTGCACAATGATTACGCACCCGTATGGCTAGCGGAAAATGATGAGATTATGCACCCTGCCCAATTATTATGCGTCCGCATGGCTACCGGAAGCTGATGAGATTATGCACCCTGCACAATGATTATGCATCCGTATGGCTACCAGAAACTGATGAGATTATGCACCCTGCACAATGATTACGCACCCGTATGGCTAGCAGAAAATTATAAGATTATGCACCCTGCACAACTATTATGCACCCGTATGGCTACCGGAAGCTGATGAGATTATGCACCCTGCACAATTATTATGCACCCGTATGGCTACCAGAAACTGATGAGATTATGCACCCTGCACAATTATTATGCACCCGTATGGCTACCGAAAACTGATGAGATTATGCACCCTGCACAACTATTATGCACCCGTATGGCTACCGGAAACTGGTAAGATTATAAACCCTGCACAATGATTATGCACCCGTATGGCTACCGGACGATGATGAGATTATGCACCCCGCACAATTATTATGCACCCGTATGGCTACCGGAAACTGATGAGAGTATGCACCCTGCACAATTATTATGCACCCGTATGGCTACCGGAAGCTGATGAGATTATGCGCCCTGCACAATGATTATGCACCCGTATGGCTACCGGACAATGATGAGATTATGCACCCCGCACAATTATTATGCACCCGTATGGCTACCGGAAACTGATGAGAGTATGCACCCTGCACAATTATTACGCACCCGTATGGCTACCGGAAACTGATGAGATTATGCACCCTGGACAATGATTATGCACCCATATGGCTACCGGACACTGATGAGATTATGCACCCCGCACAATTATTATGCACCCGTATGGCTACCGGAAACTGAGGAGAGTATGCACCCTGCACAATTATTACGCACCCGTATGGCTACCGGAAACTGATGAGATTATGCACCCTGGACAATGATTATGCACCCATATGGCTACCGGACACTGATGAGAGTATGCACCCTGCACAATTATTATGCACCCGTATGGCTACCGGAAGCTGATGAGATTATGCACCCTGCACAACTATTATGCACCCGTATGGCTACCGGAAACTGGTAAGATTATAAACCCTGCACAATGATTATGCACCCGTATGGCTACCGGACGATGATGAGATTATGCACCCTGCACAATTATTATGCACCCGTATGGCTACCGGAAACTGATGAGAGTATGCACCCTGCACAATTATTATGCACCCGTATGGCTACCGGAAGCTGATGAGATTATGCGCCCTGCACAATTATTATGCACCCGTATGGCTCCCGGAAGCTGATGAGATTATGCACCCTGCACAATTATTATGCACCCGTATGGCTACCGGACAATGATGAGATTCTGCACCCTGCACAACTATTATGCACCCGTATGGCTACCGGAAACTGATGAGATTATGCACCCTGCACAATTATTATGCACCCATATGGCTCCCGGAAGCTGATGAGATTATGCACCCTGCACAATTATTATGCACCCGTATGGCTACCGGAAACCGATGAGAGTATGCACCCTGCACAAGTATTATGCACCCGTATGGCTACCGGAAGCTGATGAGATTTTGCACCCTGCACAATTATTATGCACCCGTATGGCTACCGGAAACTGATGAGAGTATGCACCCTGCACAATTATTATGCACCCGTATGGCTACCAGAAAATGAGGAGATTATGCACCCTGCACAATTATTATGCACCCATACGGCTACCGGAAACTTATGAGATTATGCACCCTGCACAATTATTATGCACCCGTATGGCTACCTGAAACTGATGAGATTATGCACCCTGCACAATTATTATGCACCCGTATGGCTGCCGGAAAGTCATGAGATGATGCACCCTGCACAATTATTATGCACCCGTATGGCTACCGGAAGCTGATGAGAATATGCACCCTGCACAATTATTATGCACCCGTATGGCTACCGGAAACTGATGAGATTACGTACCCTGCACACCTATTATGCATCCGCATGGCTACCGGAAACTGATGAGATTATGCACCCTGCACAATTATTATGCACCCGTATGGCTACCGGACACTGATGAGATTATGCACCCTGCACAATTATTATGCACCCGCATGGCTCCCGGTAACTGATGAGAGTATGCACCCTGCACAATTATTATGCACCCATATGGCTACCGGAAACTGATGAGATTATGCACCCTGCACAATTATTATGCACCCGTATGGCTACCAGAAGCTGATGAGATTATGCACCCTGCACAATTATTATGCGTCCGCATGGCTACCGGAAAATAATGAGACTATGCACCCTGCACAATTATTATGCACCTGTATGGCTACCGGAAACTGATGAGATTATGCACCCTGCACAATTATTATGCACCCGTATGGCTACCAGAAGCTGATGAGATTATGCACCCTGCACAATTATTATGCGCCCGCATGGCTACCGGAAAGTGATGAGAGTATGCACCCTGCACAACTATTATACACCCGTATGGCTACCAGAAGCTGATGAGATTATGCACCCTGCAAAATGATTATGCACCCGTATGGCTACCGGAAAAAGATGAGAGTATGCACCCTGTACAATTATTATGCACCCGTATGGCTACCGGAAAGTGATGAGAGTATGCGCGCTGCACAATTATTATGCACTCGTATGGCTACCGGAAGGTGATGAGATTATGCACCGTGCACAACTATTATGCACCCGTATGGCTAGCAGAAGCTGATGAGATTATGCACTTTGCACAATTATTATGCACTCGTATGGCTACCGGAACCTGATGAGATTATGCACCCTGCACGATTATTATGCACCCGTATGGCTACCGGAAATTCATGAGATTATGCACCCTGCACAATTATTATGCACCCGTATGGCTACCGTAAAGTGATGAGATTATGCACCCTGCACAATTATTATGCACCCGTATGGCTACCGGAAACTGATGAGATTATGCACCTAGCAAAATTATTATGCACCCATATGGCTACTGGAAACTGATGAAATTATGCACCCTGCGCAATTATTATGCACCCGTCTGGCTACCGGACAATGATGAGATTATGCACCCTGCACAATTATTATGCACCCGCATGGCTACCGGAAGCTGATGAGATTATGCACCCTGCACAATTATTACGCACCCGTATGGCTACCGAAAACTGATGAGATTATGCACCCTGCACAAGTATTATGCACCCGTATGGCTACCGGAAGCTGATGAGATGATGCACCCTGCACAATTATTATGCAACCGTATGGGTACCGAAAACTGATGAGATTATGCACCCTGCACAATGATTATGCACCTGTATGGCTAGCGGAAAAAGATAAGATTATGCGACCTGCACAAGTATTATGCGCCCGTATGGCTACCAGAAGCTGATGAGATTATGCACCCTGCACAATTATTATGCATCCGTATGGCTATCAGAAAGTCATGAGATTATGCACCCTGCACAATTATTATGCACCCGTATGGCTACCGGAAACTGATGAGATTACGTACCCTGCACACCTATTATGCATCCGCATGGCTACCGGAAACTGATGAGATTATGCACCCTGCACAATTATTATGCACCCGTATGGCTACCGGACACTGATGAGATTATGCACCCTGCACAATGATTATGCACCCGCATGGCTCCCGGTAACTGATGAGAGTATGCACCCTGCACAATTATTATGCACCCATATGGCTACCGCAAAATGATGAGATTATGCACCCTGCACAATTATTATGCACCCGTATGGCTACCAGAAGCTGATGAGATTATGCACCCTGCACAATTATTATGCGTCCGCATGGCTACCGGAAAATAATGAGACTATGCACCCTGCACAATTATTATGCACCCGTATGGCTACCAGAAGCTGATGAGAATATGCACCCTGCACAATTATTATGCACCCGTATGGCTACCGGAAACTGATGAGATTACGTACCCTGCACACCTATTATGCATCCGCATGGCTACCGGAAACTGATGAGATTATGCACCCTGCACAATTATTATGCACCCGTATGGCTACCGGACACTGATGAGATTATGCACCCTGCACAATTATTACGCACCCGTATGGCTACCGAAAACTGATGAGAGTATGCACCCTGCACAATTATTATGCACCCATATGGCTACCGGAAACTGATGAGATTATGCACCCTGCACAATTATTATGCACCCGTATGGCTACCAGAAGCTGATGAGATTATGCACCCTGCACAATTATTATGCGTCCGCATGGCTACCGGAAAATAATGAGATTATGCACCCTGCACAATTATTATGCACCCGCATGGCTCCCGGTAACTGATGAGAGTATGCACCCTGCAAAATTTTTATGCACCCATATGGCTACCGGAAACTGATGAGATTATGCACCCTGCACAATTATTATGCACCCGTATGGCTACCGGAAGCTGATGAGAATATGCACCCTGCACAATTATTATGCACCCGTATGGCTACCGGAAACTGATGAGATTACGTACCCTGCACACCTATTATGCATCCGCATGGCTACCGGAAACTGATGAGATTATGCACCCTGCACAATTATTATGCACCCGTATGGCTACCGGACACTGATGAGATTATGCACCCTGCACAATTCTTATGCACCCGCATGGCTCCCGGTAACTGATGAGAGTATGCACCCTGCACAATTATTATGCACCCATATGGCTACCGGAAACTGATGAGATTATGCACCCTGCACAATTATTATGCACCCGTATGGCTACCAGAAGCTGATGAGATTATGCACCCTGCACAATTATTATGCGTCCGCATGGCTACCGGAAAATAATGAGACTATGCACCCTGCACAATTATTATGCACCTGTATGGCTACCGGAAACTGATGAGATTATGCACCCTGCACAATTATTATGCACCCGTATGGCTACCAGAAGCTGATGAGATTATGCACCCTGCACAATTATTATGCGTCCGCATGGCTACCGGAAAAAGATGAGAGTATGCACCCTGCACAACTATTATACACCCGTATGGCTACCAGAAGCTGATGAGATTATGCACCCTGCAAAATGATTATGCACCCGTATGGCTACCGGAAAAAGATGAGAGTATGCACCCTGTACAATTATTATGCACCCGTATGGCTACCGGAAAGTGATGAGAGTATGCGCGCTGCACAATTATTATGCACTCGTATGGCTACCGGAAGCTGATGAGATTATGCACCGTGCACAACTATTATGCACCCGTATGGCTAGCAGAAGCTGATGAGATTATGCACTTTGCACAATTATTATGCACTCGTATGGCTACCGGAACCTGATGAGATTATGCACCCTGCACGATTATTATGCACCCGTATGGCTACCGGAAATTCATGAGATTACGCACCCTGCACAATTATTATGCACCCGTATGGCTACCGTAAAGTGATGAGATTATGCACCCTGCACAATTATTATGCACCCGTATGGCTACCGGAAACTGATGAGATTATGCACCTAGCAAAATTATTATGCACCCATATGGCTACTGGAAACTGATGAAATTATGCACCCTGCGCAATTATTATGCACCCGTCTGGCTACCGGACAATGATGAGATTATGCACCCTGCACAATTATTATGCACCCGCATGGCTACCGGAAGCTGATGAGATTATGCACCCTGCACAATTATTACGCACCCGTATGGCTACCGAAAACTGATGAGATTATGCACCCTGCACAATTATTATGCACCCGTATGGCTACCGGAAGCTGATGAGATGATGCACCCTGCACAATTATTATGCAACCGTATGGGTACCGAAAACTGATGAGATTATGCACCCTGCACAATGATTGTGCACCTGTATGGCTAGCGGAAAAAGATAAGATTATGCGACCTGCACAAGTATTATGCGCCCGTATGGCTACCAGAAGCTGATGAGATTATGCACCCTGCACAATTATTATGCATCCGTATGGCTATCAGAAAGTCATGAGATTATGCACCCTGCACAATTATTATGCACCCGTATGGCTACCGGAAACTGATGAGATTACGTACCCTGCACACCTATTATGCATCCGCATGGCTACCGGAAACTGATGAGATTATGCACCCTGCACAATTATTATGCACCCGTATGGCTACCGGACACTGATGAGATTATGCACCCTGCACAATTATTATGCACCCGCATGGCTCCCGGTAACTGATGAGAGTATGCACCCTGCACAATTATTATGCACCCATATGGCTACCGGAAACTGATGAGATTATGCACCCTGCACAATTATTATGCACCCGTATGGCTACCAGAAGCTGATGAGATTATGCACCCTGCACAATTATTATGCGTCCGCATGGCTACCGGAAAGTGATGAGAGTATGCACCCTGCACAACTATTATACACCCGTATGGCTACCAGAAGCTGATGAGATTATGCACCCTGCAAAATGATTATGCACCCGTATGGCTACCGGAAAAAGATGAGAGTATGCACCCTGTACAATTATTATGCACCCGTATGGCTACCGGAAAGTGATGAGAGTATGCGCGCTGCACAATTATTATGCACTCGTATGGCTACCGGAAGGTGATGAGATTATGCACCGTGCACAACTATTATGCACCCGTATGGCTAGCAGAAGCTGATGAGATTATGCACTTTGCACAATTATTATGCACTCGTATGGCTACCGGAACCTGATGAGATTATGCACCCTGCACGATTATTATGCACCCGTATGGCTACCGGAAATTCATGAGATTATGCACCCTGCACAATTATTATGCACCCGTATGGCTACCGTAAAGTGATGAGATTATGCACCCTGCACAATTATTATGCACCCGTATGGCTACCGGAAACTGATGAGATTATGCACCTAGCAAAATTATTATGCACCCATATGGCTACTGGAAACTGATGAAATTATGCACCCTGCACAATTATTATGCACCCGTCTGGCTACCGGACAATGATGAGATTATGCACCCTGCACAATTATTATGCACCCGCATGGCTACCGGAAGCTGATGAGATTATGCACCCTGCACAATTATTACGCACCCGTATGGCTACCGAAAACTGATGAGATTATGCACCCTGCACAATTATTATGCACCCGTATGGCTACCGGAAGCTGATGAGATGATGCACCCTGCACAATTATTATGCAACCGTATGGGTACCGAAAACTGATGAGATTATGCACCCTGCACAATGATTATGCACCTGTATGGCTAGCGGAAAAAGATAAGATTATGCGACCTGCACAAGTATTATGCGCCCGTATGGCTACCAGAAGCTGATGAGATTATGCACCCTGCACAATTATTATGCATCCGTATGGCTATCAGAAAGTCATGAGATTATGCACCCTGCACAATTATTATGCACCCGTATGGCTACCGGAAGCTGATGAGATTATGCACCCTGCACAGGTATTATGCACCCGCATGGCTACCGGACAGTGATGAGATGATGCACCCTGCACAATGATTATGCACCCATATGGCTAGCAGGAAATGATGAGATTATGCACCCTGCACAATTATTATGCACCCGTATGGCTACCGGAAACTGATGAGAGTATGCACCCTGCACAATTATTATGCACCCGTATGGCTACCGGAAACTGATGAGATTACGCACCCTGGACAAATATTATGCACCCGTATGGATACCGCAAGCTGATAAGATTATGCACCCAGCACAATTATTATGCACCCGTGTGGCTAGCGGAAGCTGATGAGATTATGCAGCCTGCCCAATTATTATGCACCCGTATGGCTAGCGAAAAATGCTGATATTATGCATCCTGCACAATTATTATGCACCCATATGGCTACCGGAAACTGATGAAATTATGCACCCTGCACAATTATTATGCACCCGCATGGCTACCGGAAGCTGATGAGATTATGCACCCTGCACAAGTATTATGCACCCGTATGGCTACCGGAAGCTGATGAGATGATGCACCCTGCACAATTATTATGCACCCGCATGGGCACCGAAAACTGATGAGATTAGGCACCCTGCACAATGATTGTGCACCTGTATGGCTAGCGGAAAATGATAAGATTATGCACCCTGCACAATTATTATGCACCCGTATGGCTACCGGAAGCGGATGACATTATGCACCCTGCACAATTATTATGCAACCGTATGGCTATCAGAAAGTCATGAGATTATGCACCCTGCACAATGATTATGCACCCGTATGGCTACCGGAAACTGATGAGATTATGCACCCTGCACAATGATTATGCACCCGTATGGCTAGCAGGAAATGATGAGATTATGCACCCTGCACAATTATTATGCACCCGTATGGCTAGCGGGAAATGATGAGATTATGGGCCCCGCACAATTATTATGCACCCGTATGGCTACCGGAAACTGATGAGAGTATGCACCCTGCACAATTATTATGCACCCGTATGGCTACCGGAAACTGATGAGATTACGCACCCTGCACAATTATTATGCACCCGTATGGCTACCGGACACTGATGAGATTGTGCACCCTGCACAATGGTTATGCACCCGTATGGCTAGCGGGAAATGATGAGATTATGCACCCCGCACAACTATTATGCACTGGTATGGCTACCGGAAACTGATGAGATTATGCACCCTGCACAATTGTTATGCACCCGTATGGCTACCGGAAACTGATGAGATTACGCACCCTGCACAATTATTATGCACCCGTATGGCTACCGGACACTGATGAGATTATGCACCCTGCACAAGTATTATGCACCCGTATGGCTTCCGGAAGCTGATGAGATTATGCACCCTGCACAATTATTATGCACCCGTTTGGCTACTGGAAACTGATGAGATTATGCACCCTGCACAATTGTTATGCACCTGCATGGCTACCGGAAAGTCATGAGATTATGCACCCTGCACAATTATTATGCACCCGTATGGCTACCGGACACTGATGAGATTATGCACCCTGCACAATTATTATGTACCCGTATGGCTAGCGGAAAATGATGAGATTATGCACCCTGCACAATTATTATGCACCCGTATGGCTACCGGAAACTGATGAGATTACGCACCGTGCACAATTATTATGCACCCGTATGGCTACCGGTAGCTGATGAGATTATGCACCCTGCACAATTATTATGCACCCGTATGGCTACCTGAAACTGATGAGATTATGCACCCTGCACAAGTATTATGCACCCGCATGGCTACCGGAAACTGATGAGAGTATGCACCCTGCACAATTATTATGCACCCATATGGCTACCGGAAACTGATAAGATTATGCACCCTGCACAATTATTATGCACCCGTATGGCTACCGGAAACTGATGAGATTATGCACCCTGCACAATTATGATGCACCAGTATGGCTACCGGAAACTGATGAGATTATGCACCCTGCACAATTATTATGCACCCGTATGGCTACCGGACACTGATGAGATTATGCACCCTGCACAAGTATCATGCACCCGCATGGCTACCGGAAACTGATGAGAGTATGCACCCTGCACAATTATTATGCACCCATATGGCTCCCGGAAACTGATAAGATTATGCACCCTGCACAATTATTATGCACCAGTATGGCTACCGGAAACTGATGAGATTATGCACCCTGCACAATTATTGTGCACCCGTATGGCTACCGGAAAATGATGAGATTATGCACCCTGCACAAGTATTATGCACCCGCATGGCTACCGGGAACTGATGAGAGTATGCACCCTGCACAATTATTATGCACCCGTATGGCTACCGGAAACTGATAAGATTATGCACCCTGCACAATTATTATGCACCCGTATGGCTACCGGAAACTGATGAGATTACGCACCCTGCACAATTATGATACACCAGTATGGCTACCGGAAACTGATGAGATTATGCACCCTGCACAATTATTATGCACCCGTATGGCTCCCGGAAACTGATGAGATTATGCACCCTGCACAATTATAATGCACCCATATGGCTACCGGAAGCTTATGAGATTATGCACCCTGCACAATGATTATGCGCCCGTATGGCTACCAGAAACTGATGAGATTATGCACCCTGCACAATGATTACGCACCCGTATGGCTAGCGGAAACTGATGAGATTATGCACCCTGCACAATTATTATGCACCCGTATGGCTACCGGAAGCTGATGAGATTATGCACCCTGCACAATTATTATGCACCCGTATGGCTACCTGAAACTGATGAGATTATGCACCCTGCACAATGATTATGCACCCGTATGGCTACCGGAAACTGATGAGATTATGCACCCTGCACAATGATTATGCACCCGTATGGCTACCGGACAATGATGAGATTATGCAGCCCGCACAACTATTATGCACCCGTATGGCTACCGGAAACTGATGAGATTATGCACCCTGCACAATTATTATGCACCCGCATGGCTACCGGAAGCTGATGAGATTATGCACCCTGCACAACTATTATGCACCCGTATGGCTACCGGAAGCTGATGAGATGATGCACCCTGCACAATTATTATGCACCCATATGGGCACCGAAAACTGATGAGATTATGCACCCTGCACAATTATTATGCACCCGCATGGCTACCGGAAGCTGATGAGATTATGCACCCTGCACAAGTATTATGCACCCGTATGGCTACCGGAAGCTGATGAGATTATGCACCCTGCACAATTATTATGCATCCGTATGGCTATCAGAAAGTCATGAGATTATGCACCCTGCACAATGATTATGCACCCGCATGGCTACCGGAAGCTGATGAGATTATGCAGCCTGCACAATGATTATGCACCCGCATGGCTAGCGGGAAATGATGAGATTATGCACCCCGCACAATTATTATGCACCCGTATGGCTACCGGAAACTGATGAGAGTATGCACCCTGCACAATTATCATGCACCCGTATGGCTACCGGAAACTGATGAGATTATGCACCCTGCACAATTATTATGCACCCGTATGGCTACCGGACACTGATGAGATTATGTACCCTGCACAATGATTATGCACCCGTGTGGCTAGCGGGAAATGATGAGATTATGCACCCCGCACAATTATTATGCACCGGTATGGCTACCAGAAACTGATGAGAGTATGCACCCTGCACAATTATTATGCACCCGTATGGCTACCGGAAACTGATGAGATTACGCACCCTGCACAATTATTATGCACCCGTATGGCTACCGGACACTGATGAGATTATGCACCCTGCACAAGTATTATGCACCCGTATGGCTACCGGAAACTGATGAGATTATGCACCCAGCACAATTATTATGCAACCGTTTGGCTACCGGAAGCTGATGAGATTATGCACCCTGCACAATTGTTATGCACCCGCATGGCTACCGGAAAGTCATGAGATTATGCACCCTGCACAATTATTATGCACCCGTATGGCTCCCGGAAACTGATAAGATTATGCACCCTGCACAATTATTATGCACCAGTATGGCTACCGGAAACTGATGAGATTATGCACCCTGCACAATTATTATGCACCCGTATGGCTACCGGAAAATGATGAGAGTATGCACCCTGCACAAGTATTATGCACCCATATGGCTACCGGAAACTGATGAGATTATGCACCCTGCACAATTATTATGCACCCGTACGGCTACCGGAAACTGATGAGATTATGCACCCTGCACAATGATTACGCACCCGTATGGCTAGCGGAAAATGATGAGATTATGCACCCTGCACAATTATTATGCACCCGTATGGCTACCGGAAGCTGATGAGATTATGCACCCTGCACAATTATTATGCACCCGTATGGCTACCAGAAACTGATGAGATGATGCACCCTGCACAATTATTATGCACCCGTATGGCTCCCGGAAACTGATGAGATTATGCACCCTGCACAATGATTACGCACCCGCATGGCTAGCGGAAAATGATGAGATTATGCACCCTGCACAATTATTATGCACCCGTATGGCTACCGGAAGCTGATGAGATTATGCACCCTGCACAATTATTATGCACCCGTATGGCTACCGGACAGTGATGAGATTATGCACCCCGCACAATTATTATGCACCCGTATGGCTACCGGAAACTGATGAGAGTATGCACCCTGCACAATTATTACGCACCCGTATGGCTACCGGAAACTGATGAGATTATGCACCCTGCACAATTATTATGCACCCGTATGGCTACCGGACACTGATGAGATTATGCACCCTGCACAAGTATCATGCACCCGCATGGCTACCGGAAACTGATGAGAGTATGCACCCTGCACAATTATTATGCACCCATATGGCTCCCGGAAACTGATAAGATTATGCACCCTGCACAATTATTATGCACCAGTATGGCTACCGGAAACTGATGAGATTATGCACCCTGCACAATTATTGTGCACCCGTATGGCTACCGGAAAATGATGAGATTATGCACCCTGCACAAGTATTATGCACCCGCATGGCTACCGGGAACTGATGAGAGTATGCACCCTGCACAATTATTATGCACCCGTATGGCTACCGGAAACTGATAAGATTATGCACCCTGCACAATTATTATGCACCCGTATGGCTACCGGAAACTGATGAGATTACGCACCCTGCACAATTATGATACACCAGTATGGCTACCGGAAACTGATGAGATTATGCACCCTGCACAATTATTATGCACCCGTATGGCTCCCGGAAACTGATGAGATTATGCACCCTGCACAATTATAATGCACCCATATGGCTACCGGAAGCTTATGAGATTATGCACCCTGCACAATGATTATGCGCCCGTATGGCTACCAGAAACTGATGAGATTATGCACCCTGCACAATGATTACGCACCCGTATGGCTAGCGGAAACTGATGAGATTATGCACCCTGCACAATTATTATGCACCCGTATGGCTACCGGAACCTGATGAGATTATGCACCCTGCACAATTATTATGCACCCGTATGGCTACCTGAAACTGATGAGATTATGCACCCTGCACAATGATTATGCACCCGTATGGCTACCGGAAACTGATGAGATTATGCACCCTGCACAATGATTATGCACCCGTATGGCTACCGGACAATGATGAGATTATGCAGCCCGCACAATTATTATGCACCCGTATGGCTACCGGAAACTGATGAGATTATGCACCCTGCACAATTATTATGCACCCGCATGGCTACCGGAAGCTGATGAGATTATGCACCCTGCACAACTATTATGCACCCGTATGGCTACCGGAAGCTGATGAGATGATGCACCCTGCACAATTATTATGCACCCATATGGGCACCGAAAACTGATGAGATTATGCACCCTGCACAATTATTATGCACCCGCATGGCTACCGGAAGCTGATGAGATTATGCACCCTGCACAAGTATTATGCACCCGTATGGCTACCGGAAGCTGATGAGATTATGCACCCTGCACAATTATTATGCATCCGTATGGCTATCAGAAAGTCATGAGATTATGCACCCTGCACAATGATTATGCACCCGCATGGCTACCGGAAGCTGATGAGATTATGCAGCCTGCACAATGATTATGCACCCGCATGGCTAGCGGGAAATGATGAGATTATGCACCCCGCACAATTATTATGCACCCGTATGGCTACCGGAAACTGATGAGAGTATGCACCCTGCACAATTATCATGCACCCGTATGGCTACCGGAAACTGATGAGATTATGCACCCTGCACAATTATTATGCACCCGTATGGCTACCGGACACTGATGAGATTATGTACCCTGCACAATGATTATGCACCCGTGTGGCTAGCGGGAAATGATGAGATTATGCACCCCGCACAATTATTATGCACCGGTATGGCTACCAGAAACTGATGAGAGTATGCACCCTGCACAATTATTATGCACCCGTATGGCTACCGGAAACTGATGAGATTACGCACCCTGCACAATTATTATGCACCCGTATGGCTACCGGACACTGATGAGATTATGCACCCTGCACAAGTATTATGCACCCGTATGGCTACCGGAAACTGATGAGATTATGCACCCAGCACAATTATTATGCAACCGTTTGGCTACCGGAAGCTGATGAGATTATGCACCCTGCACAATTGTTATGCACCCGCATGGCTACCGGAAAGTCATGAGATTATGCACCCTGCACAAGTATTATGCACCCGTATGGCTCCCGGAAACTGATAAGATTATGCACCCTGCACAATTATTATGCACCAGTATGGCTACCGGAAACTGATGAGATTATGCACCCTGCACAATTATTATGCACCCGTATGGCTACCGGAAAATGATGAGAGTATGCACCCTGCACAAGTATTATGCACCCATATGGCTACCGGAAACTGATGAGATTATGCACCCTGCACAATTATTATGCACCCGTACGGCTACCGGAAACTGATGAGATTATGCACCCTGCACAATGATTACGCACCCGTATGGCTAGCGGAAAATGATGAGATTATGCACCCTGCACAATTATTATGCACCCGTATGGCTACCGGAAGCTGATGAGATTATGCACCCTGCACAATTATTATGCACCCGTATGGCTACCAGAAACTGATGAGATGATGCACCCTGCACAATTATTATGCACCCGTATGGCTAGCGGAAAATGATGAGATTATGCACCCTGCACAATTATCATGCACCCGTATGGCTACCGGAAACTGATGAGATTATGCACCCTGCACAATTATTATGCACCCGTATGGCTACCGGACACTGATGAGATTATGTACCCTGCACAATGATTATGCACCCGTGTGGCTAGCGGGAAATGATGAGATTATGCACCCCGCACAATTATTATGCACCGGTATGGCTACCAGAAACTGATGAGAGTATGCACCCTGCACAATTATTATGCACCCGTATGGCTACCGGAAACTGATGAGATTACGCACCCTGCACAATTATTATGCACCCGTATGGCTACCGGACACTGATGAGATTATGCACCCTGCACAAGTATTATGCACCCGTATGGCTACCGGAAACTGATGAGATTATGCACCCAGCACAATTATTATGCAACCGTTTGGCTACCGGAAGCTGATGAGATTATGCACCCTGCACAATTGTTATGCACCCGCATGGCTACCGGAAAGTCATGAGATTATGCACCCTGCACAAGTATTATGCACCCGTATGGCTCCCGGAAACTGATAAGATTATGCACCCTGCACAATTATTATGCACCAGTATGGCTACCGGAAACTGATGAGATTATGCACCCTGCACAATTATTATGCACCCGTATGGCTACCGGAAAATGATGAGAGTATGCACCCTGCACAAGTATTATGCACCCATATGGCTACCGGAAACTGATGAGATTATGCACCCTGCACAATTATTATGCACCCGTACGGCTACCGGAAACTGATGAGATTATGCACCCTGCACAATGATTACGCACCCGTATGGCTAGCGGAAAATGATGAGATTATGCACCCTGCACAATTATTATGCACCCGTATGGCTACCGGAAGCTGATGAGATTATGCACCCTGCACAATTATTATGCACCCGTATGGCTACCAGAAACTGATGAGATGATGCACCCTGCACAATTATTATGCACCCGTATGGCTCCCGGAAACTGATGAGATTATGCACCCTGCACAATGATTACGCACCCGTATGGCTAGCGGAAAATGATGAGATTATGCACCCTGCACAATTATTATGCACCCGTATGGCTACCGGAAGCTGATGAGATTATGCACCCTGCACAATTATTATGCACCCGTATGGCTACCGGACAGTGATGAGATTATGCACCCCGCACAATTATTATGCACCCGTATGGCTACCGGAAACTGATGAGAGTATGCACCCTGCACAATGATTATGCACCCATATGGCTACCGGACACTGATGAGATTATGCACCCTGCACAATTATTATGCACCCGTATGGCTATCGGAAAGTCATGAGATTATGCACCCTGCACAATTATTATGCACCCGTATGGCTACCGGAAGCTGATGAGATTATGCACCCTGCACAACTATTATGCACCCGTATGGCTACCGGAAACTGATAAGATTATGAACCCTGCTCAATGATTATGCACCCATATGGCTACCGGACAATGATGAGATTATGCACCCTGCACAATTATTACGCACCCGTATGGCTACCGGAAACTGATGAGATTATGCACCCTGCACAATTATTATGCACCCATATGACTACCGGACACTGATGAGATTATGCACCCTGCACAATTATTATGCACCCGCATGGCTATCGGAAAGTCATGAGATTATGCACCCTGCATAATTATTATACACCCGTATGGCTACCGGAAGCTGATGAGATTATGCACCCTGCACAACTATTATGCACCCGTATGGCTACCGGAAACTGATAAGATTATGCACCCTGCAAAATTATTATGCACCCGTATGGCTACCGGAAACTGATGAGAGTATGCACCCTGCACAATTATTACGCACCCGTATGGCTACCGGAAACTGATGAGATTATGCACCCTGCACAATTATTATGCACCCATATGACTACCGGACACTGATGAGATTATGCACCCTGCACAATTATTATGCACCCGCATGGCTATCGGAAAGTCATGAGATTATGCACCCTGCACAACTATCATGCACCCGTATGGCTACCGGAAACTGATGAGATTATGCACCCTGCACAATTATTATGCACCCGTATGGCTCCCGGAAGCTGATGAGATTATGCACCCTGCACAATTATTACGCACCCGTATGGCTACCGGAAACTGATGAGATTATGCACCCTGCACAATTATTATGCACCCATATGACTACCGGACACTGATGAGATTATGCACCCTGCACAATTATTATGCACCCGCATGGCTATCGGAAAGTCATGAGATTATGCACCCTGCATAATAATTATACACCCGTATGGCTACCGGAAGCTGATGAGATTATGCACCCTGCACAACTATTATGCACCCGTATGGCTACCGGAAACTGATAAGATTATGAACCCTGCACAATGATTATGCACCCGTATGGCTACCGGAAACTGATGAGAGTATGCACCCTGCACAATTATTACGCACCCGTATGGCTACCGGAAACTGATGAGATTATGCACCCTGCACAATTATTATGCACCCATATGACTACCGGACACTGATGAGATTATGCACCCTGCACAATTATTATGCACCCGCATGGCTATCGGAAAGTCATGAGATTATGCACCCTGCACAACTATCATGCACCCGTATGGCTACCGGAAACTGATGAGATTATGCACCCTGCACAACTATTATGCACCCGTATGGCTCCCGGAAGCTGATGAGATTATGCACCCTGCAAAATTATTATGCACCCGTATGGCTACCGGACAATGATGAGATTATGCACCCTGCACAACTATTATGCACCCGTATGGCTACCGGAAACTGATGAGATTATGCACCCTGCACAATTATTATGCACCCATATGGCTCCCGGAAGCTGATGAGATTATGCACCCTGCAAATTTATAATGCACCCGTATGGCTACCGGAAACTGATGAGACTATGCACCCTGCACAACTATCATGCACCCGTATGGCTACCGGAAACTGATGAGATGATGCACCCTGCACAATTATGATGCAGCCATATGGCTCCCGGAAGCTGATGAGATTATGCACCCTGCACAACTATTATGCACCCGTATGGCTACCGGAAACTGATGAGATTATGCACCCTGCGGAATTATTATGCACCCATATGGCTCCCGGAAGCTGATGAGATTATGCACCCTGCACAATTATTATGCACCCGTATGGCTACCGGAAACTGATGAGAGTATGCACCCTGCACAATTATTATGCACCCGTATGGCTACCAGAAAATGAGGAGATTATGCACCCTGCACAATTATTATGCACCCATACGGCTACCGGAAGCTTATGAGATTATGCACCCTGCACAATTATTATGCACCCGTATGGCTACCTGAAACTGATGAGATTATGCACCCTGCACAATTATTATGCACCCGTATGGCTACCTGAAACTGATGAGATTATGCACCCTGCACAATTATAATGCACCCGTATGGCTACCAGAAGCTGATGAGATTATGCACCCTGCCCAATTATTATGCACCCGTATGGCTACCAGAAACTGATGAGATTATGCACCCTGCACAATGATTATGCACCCGTATGGCTACCAGAAACTGATGAGATTATACACCCTGCACAATGATTACGCACCCGTATGGCTAGCGGAAAATGATGAGATTATGCACCCTGCCCAGTTATTATGCGGCCGTATGGCTACCGGAAACTGATGAGATTATGCACCCTGCACAACTATTATGCACCCGTATGGCTACCGGAAGCTGATGAGATTATGCACCCTGCACAATTATTATGCACCCGTATGGCTACCAGAAACTGATGAGATTATGCACCCTGGACAATTATTATGTCCCCGTATGGCTACCGGAAGCTGATGAGATTATGCACCCTGCACAATGATTATGCACCCGTATGGCTACCGGACAATGATGACATTATGCACCCTGCACAATTATTATGCACCCGTATGGCTACCGGAAACTGATGAGAGTATGCACCCTGCACAATTATTATGCACCAGTATGGCTACCGAAAACTGATAAGATTATGCACCCTGCACAATTATTATGCACCCGTATGGCTACCGGACAATGATGAGATTATGCACCCCGCACAATTATTATGCACCCGTATGGCTACCGGAAACTGATGAGATTATGCACGCTGCACAATTATTACGCACCCGCATAGCTACCGGAAACTGATGAGATTATGCACCCTGCACAACTATCATGCACCCGTATGGCTACCGGAAGCTGATGAGATTATGCACCCTGCACAATGATTATGCACCCGTATGGCTACCGGACACTGATGAGATTATGCACGCTGCACAATTATTATGCACCCGTATGGCTATCGGAAAGTCATGAGATTATGCACCCTGCACAATTATTATGCACCCGTATGGCTACCGGACACTGATGAGATTATGCACCCTGCACAACTATTATGCACCCGTATGGCTCCCGGAAGCTGATGAGATTATGCACCCTGCACAATTATTATGCACCCGTATGGCTAGCGGACAATGATGAGATTCTGCACCCTGCACAACTATTATGCACCCGTATGGCTACCGGACACTGATGAGATTATGCAAGCTGCACGATTATTATGCACCCATATGGCTCCCGGACACTGATGAGATTATGCACCCTGCACAATTATTATGCACCCGCATGGCTACCGGAAGCTGATGAGATTATGCACCCTGCACAATTATTATGCACCCGTATGGCTACCGGAAACTGATGAGAGTATGCACCCTGCACAATTATTATGCACCCGTATGGCTACCAGAAAATGAGGAGCTTATGCACCCTGCACAATTATTATGCACCCATACGGCTAGCGGAAAATGATGAGTTTATGCACCCTGCACAATTATTATGCACCCGTATGGCTGCCGGAAAGTCATGAGATGATGCACCCTGCACAATTATTATGCACCCGCATGGCTACCGGAAGCTGATGAGATTATGCACCCTGCACAATTATTATGCACCCGTTTGGCTACCGGAAGCTGATGAGATTATGCACCCTGCACAATTATTATGCACCCGTATGGCTACCAGAAAGTCATGAGATTATGCACCCTGCACAAGTATTATGCACCCGTATGGCTACCGGTAGCTGATGAGATTATGCACCCTGAACAATTATTATGCACCCGTATGACTACCGGACACTGATGAGATTATGCACCCTGCACAATTATTATGCACCCGCATGGCTATCGGAAAGTCATGAGATTATGCACCCTGCAAAATTATTATGCACCCGTATGGCTACCGGAAACTGATGAGAGTATGCACCCTGCACAACTATCATGCACCCGTATGGCTACCGGAAAATGATGAGATTATGCACCCTGCACAGTTATTATGCACCCGTATGGCTCCCGGAAGCTGATGAGATTATGCACCCTGCACAATTATCATGCACCCGTATGGCTACCGGACAATGATGAGATTATGCACCCTGCACAACTATTATGCACCCGTATGGCTACCGGACTGATGAGATTATGCACCCTGCACAATTATTATGCACCCATATGGCTCCCGGAAGCTGATGAGATTATGCACCCTGCAAAATTATTATGCACCCGTATGGCTACCGGAAACTGATGAGAGTATGCACCCTGCACAATTATTATGCACCCGTATGGCTACCGGAAACTGATGAGACTATGCACCCTGCACAATTATGATGCACCCGTATGGCTACCAGAAAATGAGGAGATTATGCACCCTGCACAATTATGATGCAGCCATATGGCTCCCGGAAGCTGATGAGATTATGCACCCTGCACAACTATTATGCACCCGTATGGCTACCGGAAACTGATGAGATTATGCACCCTGCGGAATTATTATGCACCCATATGGCTCCCGGAAGCTGATGAGATTATGCACCCTGCACAATTATTATGCACCCGTATGGCTACCGGAAACTGATGAGATTATGCACCCTGCACAATTATTATGCACCCGTATGGCTACCAGAAAATGAGGAGATTATGCACCCTGCACAATTATTATGCACCCATACGGCTACCGGAAGCTTATGAGATTATGCACCCTGCACAATTATTATGCACCCGTATGGCTACCGGAAACTGATGAGATTATGCACCCTGCACAATTATTATGCACCCGTATGGCTGCCGGAAAGTCATGAGATGATGCACCCTGCACAATTATAATGCACCCGTATAGCTACCAGAAGCTGATGAGATTATGCACCCTGCCCAATTATTATGCACCCGTATGGCTACCAGAAACTGATGAGATTATGCACCCTGCACAATGATTATGCACCCGTCTGGCTACCAGAAACTGATGAGATTATGCACCCTGCACAATGATTACGCACCCGTATGGCTAGCGGAAAATGATGAGATTATGCACCCTGCACAATTATTATGCACCCGTATGGCTACCGGAAGCTGATGAGATTATGCACCCTGCACAATTATTATGCACCCGTATGGCTACCGGAAACTGATGAGATTATGCACCCTGGACAATTATTATGCACCCGTATGGCTACCGGAAACTGATGAGATTATGCACCCTGCACAATGATTATGCACCCGTATGGCTACCGGACAATGATGACATTATGCACCCTGCACAAGTATTATGCACCCGTATGGCTACCGGAAACTGATGAGAGTATGCACCCTGCACAATTATTACGCACCCGTATGGCTACCGGAAACTGATGAGATTATGCACCCTGCACAATTATTATGCACCCATATGGCTAGCGGAAAATGATGAGATTATGCACCCTGCACAATTATTATGCACCCGTATGGCTACCAGAAGCTGATGAGATTATGCACCCTGCACAATTATTATGCACCAGTATGGCTACCGAAAACTGATAAGATTATGCACCCTGCACAATTATTATGCACTCGTATGGCTACCGGACAATGATGAGATTATGCACCCTGCACAATTATTATGCACCCGTATGGCTACCGGAAACTGATGAGATTATGCACGCTGCACAATTATTACGCACCCGCATAGCTACCGGAAACTGATGAGATTATGCACCCTGCACAACTATCATGCACCCGTATGGCTACCGGAAGCTGATGAGATTATGCACCCTGCACAATTATTATGCACCCATATGGCTAGCGGAAAATGATGAGATTATGCACCCTGCACAATTATGATGCACCCGTATGGCTACCAGAAGCTGATGAGATTATGCACGCTGCACAATTATTATGCACCAGTATGGCTACCGAAAACTGATAAGATTATGCACCCTGCACAATTATTATGCACCCGTATGGCTACCGGACAATGATGAGATTATGCACCCCGCACAATTATTATGCACCCGTATGGCTACCGGAAACTGATGAGACTATGCACCCTGCACAATTATTACGCACCCGCATAGCTACCGGAAACTGATGAGATTATGCACCCTGCACAACTATCATGCACCCGTATGGCTACCGGAAGCTGATGAGATTATGCACCCTGCACAATTATTATGCACCCATATGGCTACGGGACACTGATGAATTTATGCACGCTGCACAATTATTATGCACCCGTATGGCTATCGGAAATTCATGAGATTATGCACCCTGCACAATTATTATGCACCCGTATGGCTACCGGACACTGATGAGATTATGCACCCTGCACAACTATCATGCACCCGTATGGCTCCCGGAAGCTGATGAGATTGTGCACCCTGCACAATTATTATGAACCCGTATGGCTCCCGGAAGCTGATGAGATTATGCACCCTGCACAATTATTATGCACCCGTATGGCTAGCGGACAATGATGAGATTCTGCACCCTGCACAACTATTATGCACCCGTATGGCTACCGGACACTGATGAGATTATGCAAGCTGCACGATTATTATGCACCCATATGGCTCCCGGAAGCTGATGAGATTATGCACCCTGCACAATTATTATGCACCCGTATGGCTACCGGAAACTGATGAGAGTATGCACCCTGCACAATTATTATGCACCCGTATGGCTACCAGAAAATGAGGAGCTTATGCACCCTGCACAATTATTATGCACCCATACGGCTAGCGGAAAATGATGAGATTATGCACCCTGCACAATTATTATGCACCCGTATGGCTGCCGGAAAGTCATGAGATGATGCACCCTGCACAATTATTATGCACCCGCATGGCTACCGGAAGCTGATGAGATTATGCACCCTGCACAATTATTATGCACCCGTATGGCTACCGGAAACTGATGAGAGTATGCACCCTGCACAATTATTATGCACCCGTATGGCTACCAGACAATGATGAGATTATGCACCCTGCACAATTATTATGCACCCATACGGCTAGCGGAAAATGATGAGATTATGCACCCTGCACAATTATTATGCACCCGTATGGCTGCCGGAAAGTCATGAGATGATGCACCCTGCACAATTATTATGCACCCGCATGGCTACCGGAAGCTGATGAGAGTATGCACCCCGCACAATTATTATGCACCCGTATGGCTACCGGAAAATCATGAGATTATGCACCCTGCACAATTATTATGCACCCGTATGGCTACCGGAAACTGATGAGAGTATGCACCCTGCACAATTATTATGCACCCGTATGGCTACCGGAAACTGATGAGATTACGCACCCTGCACAAGTATTATGCACCCGTATGGCTACCGGACACTGATGACATTATGCACCCTGCACAAGTATTATGCACCCGTATGGCTACCGGAAGCTGATGAGATTATGCACCCTGCACGAAAGTCCCCGCCCAGCTTCTCAGGGAGACCTGGTCTATTGTGGAGGACCTTCTCCGGGCTGCTACAGCCACGGTGCATCACCGCAAAAAGCGTTCACAGCCCTGTAACTCGGAAAACTCCAAACCATCAAGGGTCCGCATGCCCCGCACTCCCCCAATCCCCTCAGAGTCAGAGTTGCGATGACAGTGTTACCAGGTCCCTGGGGGACAGCGACCTGTTCTAGCACAGTGTTGGCTTGCTTCTTCGCTAATTCTCTGTGCATGACACGCTGTTGTCTTTACACCACATGTATGTTCACTGCCCCCCATCTTCATACTTCATGCTCACTCAACCGTGTTTTTCACTCTGCTGTCTTTTCCAGTCTACAGTCATTGTGCCTCATGCACACTGGAAAGCCTAAGGGCGTGGCAGTCTCCCACTGCATAACCTGGTTTCAGACCCAGCTAATCCGCACTACGTGTCAGACCCGCTACCACAGTCATTTGTGGGATCGTCGTGTCCAGCTCTGAACCTTGATTGCCAGAGGTTGTCTCGAGTACCACACAGCGCAAGGCTGTGCCAGCTCATCTTGGTCTGGACCAAGAAAAAGAAAAAAAAAGAGAGAAGGTTCCATGACCGTGAAGCAGATGGCATCCCCGTGAACATTCGTTCACGGTGGCGTTATGAAGGCCTTTTAAGTAGTCGGCAACATTAAGGGTAGCACCACACCTTAGTTTTGCTACAGGAAGGGGGGAAGGTGGGGGCCGGAGTCTGAACCCTCCCTCTACAGCGCTCCCATTGGGTGTGTCCGCTACTGGATGGCTTGCACTATCTATCAGCGCCCATGAGTGTGGCCTTGTGTTTCTAGCTCATTCCTCCTATGGGGGGGATTAACCCAAAGAGCAATGAGCCCACATGGTGATTTGCTGGTAGTTTGCCTGTGTTGTGGGTGCAGGGTGAGGGGACATGGCAACCAGTGCATCCAAAACACACAAGGTCGTTCTTTTTTTTATCTTGGCATCATTCTGCCTAGTGCGGATGTCCCAGGCAAAGCACTCATCCTGCCGCTGCTCCAGCATCTGCACCTCCTCCTCTGGGAGCGTCTCGTCAAGGACGAAAAAGGCAATGTTCGTCAACGGCATCCAATACCGGACGGCGGCCAGATACACTTTCTCCCGCAGGTCCTCCACGCTCAGATGCGCAGTAGAACAGGATCACGAAGAACTCCTCCTGGGATCGCTCTAGCTGCGACTCGTACTGGGAGAGGCCTGTGTGTCATCATTCTTGGCTACTGTTCTGTGCTACGAGGTGAGCAGACGCAGTTCCCCACAAAAATGGTGCTATGGCTCGCATGTAGTTGAGCAAAACTTGCTTGTGACCCGGCCGTCCTCTTTCATCCATAGAACACACAGCAATGTAGAGCTGGGCCGACTGTTGCGAGTCCACTCAAATGGAGCATTCCCAAATGTGTGCCCCACACCCATTTTAGACACCCACATAATACCTCTGCAGCACTAGCGAACCCTCCAACACAAATCTGTCAAGACAAATAGCACCAGGCCACCCAAATTGAGGATCAAACCCCCCGCAACTGACTGCTCCGGCTCCTTGTACCTCAGTTGCATGCTCAAGGCAGTCCTCTGAGCAGCACCTCCTGGGGTAAAGCCCAGAATTGCTAGCCAGCCCACACAACCCAACCGGCCCCGGACTTCCTTTTACAACAGGCACAAAACACACAAGGCAGTCAGGGTCCAGTACCTCAACGATGAAGTCATTGTCGGAGAGGGTAAAGGTAGGGTAGAGTAGACCACTGAGGCAGTAGTACAATATTTGTTGCAAGAGGCGCTTTAGGTGGGGGAAATGTCCCCTGACACCAGCCAAGAATGGCTCCTAGACGGGTACACAAGTCAAATCGTTTGCATGTGCGCATGTGACATAAACCTGTGCTCTTGCCAACACTGTTTCTGGGAGACTTGAGCTTGGTCGCAAGGGTCAATCCCAACCCCCCCACCCCCCGTTGTTGGTTTCAAACAAAATTGGCAAATAATGTTTTCATGCGTGTCACTGCGTGGTCCTTTCTTGGCGGTCTTGCCCCTTGGTTGCGTTTGGCCCACTTTTCAATGAATTTGAAGCAACAGGATGGCTGCACACCAACGACTTCTTTACTGTGGGAGTTACGCACCGTTGGTCATGTGAGCTGGCTGCTTGTTTGCAAAGCGTGCCTAGCCATGTAGCGTGGGATAGCAAGCGGGCAGTGCGGTGCCGGGCTAGGCTTGGTGCCCGGCACCAATCCAATGGTTAGGAATGGCAGAAAGGTGAGGCTGGTCCGGGCCTCCTCTGGTAACTCAAAACACTCAACCGGGCCCTGGCACTATGCACACCCATGCGCTCAAGCGACGCGTTTCTTATCGGGAAACGACTGCGAAGCTCACGAACACGGCGCTCCCAAAACACACACCGCAGTGCAGGGTCAGGTCGGCCTCAACGGCACTCTCGCGCACATCCCCCTCGCAGTGAATGCAATGCAATGCAATGCAATGAATCAAACCGAAAAAAAGTGCGCGCGGCCCTTCATCCACGCCAACGGGCATGCCCCCGACACCAACACCAACGGAAGGAGCAAAGGGCACTGGACCGGAAGGAGCTACTCACGCGGAGCCATGATTAGGACCAGCCAGAGTGGTCAAGTGGATTTGCTTTCGTGGACCGCACCGCCAATACTCCGCGGGCAAAGTCCTCATGGACTTCATTGCCCGCGTACATTTGTGGATGAACGCAAATATGAAGTAAAGGCCCAAAGCGTTTCTCAGGCAAAACCCCAAGTAAATTCTAAAGTAAATGGCAAAAATGCAGTAATGCGCTTTGTGCGTGTTTGCTCACCATTGCCCTCTCTTCAAATGTCTCAGGAACACATTTGCATGCAAACAGGCCGTATAATCGGTAACAATAGGTCACTTGTACCTCTCGCCCACCCCCCGCCCCACTTCTGTGTCCGATACGGGCTGTTCGCGCGCGTAAAAGGGGTCTTTCGCGTGTCTGCCTTTCGTTTAGGACCGACGCAAAAAGGGTCATTCACGCACGCACAGGGGCTCCCACAAAAAGGCGGTCGTCCATCGGTGGTCTCAGATGCTCCAACCGTTTGGCACAGCCACGCCAGCCCCCCCAACGCTCTCGTCTTCGGCAGCCTCAGCGGCGCATGGCACGTGCGCTCGCATGCACGAGGCAGCTCGCATCACCCGCCGGGCCCCCAAGGCATGGCTGCATTGGAAGGGAAGAGGCCTCAGAGGCGGTTAGACAGGCGGTTGGAAGAGGTTGCCAAAAGGGTTGGGGGCAGTTACTGTCGGTTACAAATGCCACTGAATCCGGCACTTGGCGTGAGCAGGACAGTGGCTGGGCAAAGGCTGGGCGCCCTGGAGGGGGGCTCCCCCCTTTCCAATGCATCCGTGCCCCAAGGCCTGCGCCACCCCCCAAAAGCCGTCCCTCAGGGCGTGTCCAGGCACACGCGGAGGAGGTACTTCAGCCACCACTCGGCCCAAAGCCGCGCCGGTTCGTACCGCGGCGTCGGGTCCCGCAGCAGCGCGGCCCAGCGCTCGTTCAGGCCCTCCGCCCGCAGCTCGTGCCAGTCCCGGACCCGCACGACCGGCAGCCGGTCCAGCGACTGTGGGTCGAAGGTGTGGGGCACGACGGGTACGCGGCCGAGGTAGAGGCTCTCCCACGTGCGGTAGGTCTCCAGGCCGTTGCCGGAGGGGCTGGCGATGAACTTGTACCGCAGCAGATGGTGGTAGTACTCCTGCTTCGGGATCTGCGGGAGGGCCGTGGGGGTGGGGGTGTGGGGGGGGGCAGGGATGTATTAGATTGGGGGGGGGGGGGGTTTGGCAGGGACCGCCCCTCCTCCCAGGGTCCCCACTGAATGGGGCCAAAATTTTTGAAGCTTCAATCCTCTTGGCACTGAAAGCGCTGAAGACAAAATGTTGGCTGTCAGCTTCAAACATTGGAAAACGAGGATGGCGGGGGGGGGGGGGGGGCTACGGGAGGGTACCCCCCCCTCCTCCTACAGTGTACGGCCCGGGGGGGGGTGACTCGTTGGGGAGCGAAGGGGGGGTTGAGGGGAGGTGATTTGGGGGGCACATGCCACCAAGGCCAAGCGTTGGTCCATCACACGCTCCCCTTACCTCCCCTTGCCCTCCCTCTAACCATACCATCACCCTAAACCTAACCCTAACCTTTGCAGCGAACTGGTTCAGCCATGCCAGCCATGTTGATTAGGTTGAACAAGCTCCCCCGAATTTCGTTCATGGCTGCTAGGGTTAGGGCTAGGCTCACCGAGCTGGTGGAACCAGTCTTGGTTTTATAACCCTTTTTAGTGTCTAGGGTGGACCTACCAGGTTTAGCAGCAGCAGCAGCAAGCAGCAGCAAGCAGCAAGCAGCAGCACGCGCGAAATGGGTAAAAATCAGATTTCCGTCGTGGTGCTTCAGATTCGGGTGAAATTTTGGTGGATGATACCTATGGGTGTGAAGTACAATCACACAAAGTTTGAGCAAGAAACTCAACGGTGGCGGCCGGGAACGGGATTCGCAAGTGGCGGACCTCAGTTTCAGAAACTGCAGTTTAGGGCCAAAAACAGCCATTTTTGGGCCAAAAATGCCCTGGAACACATTCAAAACGGCCAAACGAAGGAAAACGGTGGGTACACTCCACGTGCCGCTTGACTTCCCCGTGTCAACGAGCTCTTTGCGGCCCTCTAACTCCATGATATGCCGCGGAAGCGGCCCAAAAAGGCCCCCAGAAGCTCCAACTGCCGACAGCCACAAACCAAGAATAGGCCATATCTTTGGCTACATGGCTCAAAATGCGATTCCGAGGGCACCTACTCCACCCGCAACCCTCCACGTTTTGTGGTTTCCACCCCTCAGAATTGCCCAAACGGACGCCTAGACCCCAATAACTAGGCCCACTAGGCTGTGGCAAGCTGCAAGCTCAAGCCCAAACGGGTGGGTGCCCAAATGGGTCAACAGGGTCCGAAAGGGGTAAAAATATGACTTTCCGCAAAAATGATCCTAGACCATGTGCGACGCTAAAACAAGTGTTTTTGGACTGTTTTGAGCTTGTGGTGGCCCATTTGGGTCCTCCAAAAATCCCAAAATGCCTTGAAAATGGGCTGTTTTGGGACCAAAAATGGGTCAAAAATGGGTCAAAAACGCATTTTTCCAAACCTCATCCTGGACCATTTGTGGTGCACAAAAGGGTGAAATGAGCCCATTTTGAGCCCATTTTGGGGCATTTTGGCCCCTGAGAAGTCCAAAAAGCCTTGAAAGTGGGCCTCGTGGTGATGGGGTTCAGGTGCATTTCACTTTGTCAAGAGCCATCAATGTGTGAATCATTCTTGATGTCCCTCACCATTCATATCTAATGTTCCCTCCCCCACCAGCTCGGTCCCAATATTCAGTCTTGATTAGGGGTAGGGTCACCGAGCTGGTGGAACCAGTCTTGGTTTTATAACCCTTTTTAGTGTCTAGGGTGGACCTACCAGGTTTAGCAGCAGCAGCAGCAAGCAGCAAGCAGCAGCACGCGCGAAATGGGTAAAAATCAGATTTCCGTCGTGGTGCTTCAGATTCGGGTGAAATTTTGGTGGATGATACCTATGGGTGTGAAGTACAATCACACAAAGTTTGAGCAAGAAACTCAACGGTGGCGGCCGGGAACGGGATTCGCAAGTGGCGGACATCAGTTTCAGAAACTGCAGTTTAGGGCCAAAAACAGCCATTTTTGGGCCAAAAATGCCCTGGAACACATTCAAAACGGCCAAACGAAGGGAAACGGTGGGTACACTCCACGTGCCGCTTGACTTCCCCGTGTCAACGAGCTCTTTGCGGCCCTCTAACTCCATGATATGCCGCGGAAGCGGCCCAAAAAGGCCCCCAGAAGCTCCAGCTGCCGACAGCCACAAACCAAGAATAGGCCATATCTTTGGCTACATGGCTCAAAATGCGATTCCGAGGGCACCTACTCCACCCGCAACCCCCCACTTTTTGTGGTTTCCACCCCTCAGAATTGCCCAAACGGACGCCTAGACCCCAATAACTAGGCCCACTAGGCTGTGGCAAGCTGCAAGCTCAAGCCCAAACAGGTGGGTACCCAAATGGGTCAACAGGGTCCAATAGGGGTAAAAATATGACTTTCCGCAAAAATGATCCTAGACCATGTGCGACGCTAAAACAAGTGTTTTTGGACTATTTTGAGCTTGTGGTGGCCCATTTTGGTCCTCCAAAAATCCCAAAATGCCTTGAAAATGGGCTGTTTTGGGACCAAAAATGGGTCAAAAATGGGTCAAAAACACATTTTTCCAAAACTCATCGTAGACCATTTGGGGTGCACAAAAGGGTGAAATGAGCCCATTTTGAGCCCATTTTGGGGCATTTTGGCCCCTCACAAGTCCAACAAAAGCCTTGAAAGTGGGCCTCGTGGTGATGGGGCTCAGGTGCATTTCACTTTGTCAAGAGCCATCAATGTGTGAATCATTCTTGATGTCCCTCACCATTCATATCTAATGTTCCCTCCCCCACCAGCTCGGTCCCAATATTCAGTCTTGATTAGGGTTAGGGTCACCGAGCTCGTGGAACCAGTCTTGGTTTTATAACCCTCTTTAGTGTCTAGGGTGGACCCACTAGGTTTAGCAAGCAAGCAGCAAGCAGCAAGCAGCAAGCGGCAAGCGGCAAGCAGCAAGCACGCGCGAAATGGGCAAATGGGCAAAAATCACAGCTCCGTCGTGGTGCTTCGGATTCGGCCAAAATTTTGGTGGATGGTACCTATGGGTGTGAGGAACAACCACACATAGTATGAGCAAGAAACTCAACGATGGTGGCCCGGATCGGGCGTCGCAACTGCCACACCTCCATTTCAAAACGTGCAATTTAGGGCCAAAATCGGCCTTTTTTTTGCCCAAAACCACCCTACTGAAAACAGCCAAATGAAAGGAAATAGTGGCTACTCTTCTCATGCAGCTAGACTTCCTTGTGCCGAAGGGCCCTCTAGGACCCTCTAACTCCACAATATGTCCACGAACCGCCCCCAGAAGGCCCCCGAAAGCCCCAGAACTGGTGTACATTGGCCGCCGACAGCCCCAAACCAAAAACATACCATATGTTGGGCTACGTGGCTCAACACGCAATTTCGAGCGCGCCTAGTCCACCCGCAACCACCCACTTTTGGTGGTTTCCATGCCTCAAAATTGCCCCAACCGACGCCTAGACCCTCGTACCTAGGCCCAGTGGGCTGCGGCAAGCTGCAGGAGGTAACCCAAAGAGGTGGGTGCCAAAAAGGGTCTACAAGGTCCACCGGGTGCAAAAAAAATACTTTTTTCAAAAACGATCCTAGACCACATGGAATGCCAAAAAAAGTGTTTGTGGCACGTTTTGAGCGCGTTGTGGCCTGTTTTGGCCCTCCTAAAATCCCAAAATGCCTTGAAAATGGGCTGGTTTGGGACAAAAAATGGGTCAAAAATGGGTCAACAATTGGGTTTTCCAAAAATGATCCTAGACCATTTGGGGCGCCTAAACAAGTGAAATGAGCCCATTTTGAGCCTAGTGCAAGCCATTTTTTTGGCCCCTCCAAAGTCACACAATGCCTTGAAAATGGGTTGTTTTGCGACAAAAAATGGGTCAAAAACGGGTCAAAAATGGGTCAAAAGTGTGTTTTTCCACAAAGGATCCTACACCATTTGGGGTGCCTGAACAAGTGAAATGAACCCTTTTTGAGCCCATTGCAAGCCATTTTGGCCACTCCACGGTCACAAAATGCCTTGAAAAGGGGCTGTTTTGGGACGAAAAATCAGTCAAAATTGGATCAAAATGTGCTTTTCTAAAGATACCTTTGGACTATTTGGGGTGCCCAAACAAGTGGAATGAGTCCATTTTGAGCCCATGTTGAGCAATTTTGGCCCCTCTCAAAGCTGAAAGGGCCTTGAAAATGGGCCACTTTGGGACCACAAATGGCTCAAAAACGGGTCAAAACCATGGTTTTCCAAACATGATCCCGGTCCAGTTGTGGTGCCCAAACGGATAAATACAGCTCATTTTGAGCCCCATTTGAGCCGCTCTCGTCCGCGCACCTCATTGGTCGTTAAAGTCTCCTAGACATTGTTCCTTCCCCCACCAGCTCGGTCCCAATATTCAATATTGGTTAGTGTTATGGTTCTCGTCACCGAGCTGGTGGAACCAGTCTTGGTTTTATAACCCTTTTTAGTGTCTAGGGTGGACCTACCAGGTTTAGCAGCAGCAGCAGCAAGCAGCAGCAAGCAGCAGCAAGCAGCAAGCAGCAGCACGCGCGAAATGGGTAAAAATCAGATTTCCGTCGTGGTGCTTCAGATTCGGGTGAAATTTTGGTGGATGATACCTATGGGTGTGAAGTACAATCACACAAAGTTTGAGCCAGAAACTCAACGGTGGCGGCCGGGAACGGGATTCGCAAGTGGCGGACCCCAGTTTCAGAAACTGGAGTTCAGGGCCAAAAACAGCCATTTTTGGGCCAAAAATGCCCTGGAACACATTCAAAACGGCCAAACGAAGGAAAACGGTGGGTACACTCCACGTGCCGCTTGACTTCCCCGTGTCAACGAGCTCTTTGCGGCCCTCTAACTCCATGATATGCCGCGGAAGCGGCCCAAAAAGGCCCCCAGAAGCTCCAACTGCCGACAGCCACAAACCAAGAATAGGCCATATCTTTGGCTACATGGCTCAAAATGCGATTCCGAGGGCACCTACTCCACCCGCAACCCTCCACGTTTTGTGGTTTCCACCCCTCATAATTGCCCAAACGGACGCCTAGACCCCAATAACTAGGCCCAGGAGGCTGTGGCAAGCTGCAAGCTCAAGCCCAAACAGGTGGGTGCCCAAATGGGTCAACAGGGTCCGAAAGGGGTAAAAATATGACTTTCCGCAAAAATGATCCTAGACCATGTGCGACGCTAAAACAAGTGTTTTTGGACTGTTTTGAGCTTGTGGTGGCCCATTTGGGTCCTCCCAAAAATCCCAAAATGCCTTGAAAATGGGCTGTTTTGGGACCAAAAATGGGTCAGAAATGGGTCAAAAACGGGTCAAAAATGGGTCAAAAGTGTGTTTTTCCACAAAGGATCCTACACCATTTGGGGTGCCTGAACAAGTGAAATGAGCCCTTTTTGAGCCCATTGCAAGCCATTTTGGCCACTCCACAGTCACAAAATGTCTTGAAAAGGGGCTGTTTTGGGACGAAAAATCAGTCAAAATTGGATCAAAATGTGCTTTTCTAAAGATACCTTTGGACTATTTGGGGTGCCCAAACAAGTGGAATGAGTCCATTTTGAGCCCATGTTGAGCAATTTTGGCCCCTCTCAAAGCTGAAAGGGCCTTGAAAATGGGCCACTTTGGGACCACAAATGGCTCAAAAACGGGTCAAAACCATGGTTTTCCAAACATGATCCCGGTCCAGTTGTGGTGCCCAAACGGATAAATACAGCTCATTTTGAGCCCCATTTGAGCCGCTCTCGTCCGCGCACCTCATTGGTCGTTAAAGTCTCCTAGACATTGTTCCTTCCCCCACCAGCTCGGTCCCAATATTCAATATTGGTTAGTGTTATGGTTCTCGTCACCGAGCTGGTGGAACCAGTCTTGGTTTTATAACCCTTTTTAGTGTCTAGGGTGGACCTACCAGGTTTAGCAGCAGCAGCAGCAAGCAGCAGCAAGCAGCAGCAAGCAGCAAGCAACAGCACGCGCGAAATGGGTAAAAATCAGATTTCCGTCGTGGTGCTTCAGATTCGGGTGAAATTTTGGTGGATGATACCTATGGGTGTGAAGTACAATCACACAAAGTTTGAGCAAGAAACTCAACGGTGGCGGCCGGGAACGGGATTCGCAAGTGGCGGACCTCAGTTTCAGAAACTGCAGTTCAGGGCCAAAAACAGCCATTTTTGGGCCAAAAATGCCCTGGAACACATTCAAAACGGCCAAACGAAGGAAAACGGTGGGTACACTCCACGTGCCGCTTGACTTCCCCGTGTCAACGAGCTCTTTGCGGCCCTCTAACTCCATGATATGCCGCGGAAGCGGCCCAAAAAGGCCCCCAGAAGCTCCAACTGCCGACAGCCACAAACCAAGAATAGGCCATATCTTTGGCTACATGGCTCAAAATGCGATTCCGAGGGCACCTACTCCACCCGCAACCCTCCACGTTTTGTGGTTTCCACCCCTCATAATTGCCCAAACGGACGCCTAGACCCCAATAACTAGGCCCACTAGGCTGTGGCAAGCTGCAAGCTCAAGCCCAAACAGGTGGGTGCCCAAATGGGTCAACAGGGTCCGAAAGGGGTAAAAATATGACTTTCCGCAAAAATGATCCTAGACCATGTGCGACGCTAAAACAAGTGTTTTTGGACTGTTTTGAGCTTGTGGTGGCCCATTTGGGTCCTCCCAAAAATCCCAAAATGCCTTGAAAATGGGCTGTTTTGGGACCAAAAATGGGTCAGAAATGGGTCAAAAACACATTTTTCCAAAACTCATCGTAGACCATTTGTGGTGCACAAAAGGGTGAAATGAGCCCATTTTGAGCCCATTTTGGGGCATTTTGGCCCCTGAGAAGTCCAAAAAGCCTTGAAAGTGGGCCTCGTGGTGATGGGGTTCAGGTGCATTTCACTTTGTCAAGAGCCATCAATGTGTGAATCATTCTTGATGTCCCTCACCATTCATATCTAATGTTCCCTCCCCCACCAGCTCGGTCCCAATATTCAGTCTTGATTAGGGCTAGGGCTAGGCTTAGGGCTAGGGGTAGGGGTAGGGGTAGGGGAAGGGATAGGATTGGGAGGGTTGGGGTGGGTGTTAGGGTGAGGGTTGCGTTTAACAATAGTGCTGGGGTGCAAAGTGGACAAAATTTTCCTTTGGGCCGCTTTGGTACCCATTGAGCGTCGGGCGCCTTCGGTGCCCATGGACTCTTGAGGGCAACACCTTTGGCAACTAACTGTTGGCCGGAGGGGGGGGGGGGGGGGGCAGGGGTAGTTGGCGTCCTAGGACCCGCGGAGTGCCCCCCCCCCCCTTGGGGTGTACGGCCGTTCTAATACATCCTTGGGGGGGGGTCCTCTGCATGTGCGTTGCCACCCCCGCCGGGGTCCTTGGGTTCAAGGGCCGTGGACCTGCGCGCCGTTCGTCATTTGTGTTCCGTTGCCGTTCGCCCTCTGAAAAGGCCAACGTGTTTTGGGTCTAGTCCAGCAGTGCACGATGCGGATCATGCTTTGTGCAAGCCGCAGTGGTCTCTAAGAAAAACGCGTCTCCCTGCCATATCTCTCGGGGCCGTGCAGAAACATTGCAACACGATCGCTTTCAGTGATCGGTGTCATTGTTGCCTTATTGCTGCCCACTGCGTGTCCCGTAGAGGGGGGGGTATGCGGGGCATATTCGGAAAGCCCTTGAAAAGGGCTATTTGGACCGCCCAAGGTCTGCGTGCTGTACTGCCAATATGTTTGAGATTTTCGTCCGGCACGAAAACCATTTGGCCAAAAACGGCCCTGTTTCCCATCCGAAAACGGGGCCATTTTTGGCCAAATGGTTTTTGTGCTGCATGCTTCAAGCCATTGGTGCGGGGGAACGGCCTTTTGGGTGCGGCGCAAAGGTGGCAAAACGCAGACCCAAACACAGTGGAAGGCAAGCCCTGAGCCCCTGCAAAGGTGGACACCGCAGAATCAACGCATAGGTGGGCGTGTTCCTACTGCCCCTCCTCCCGCTTGAGGCTGCCTTTCCCTTGGGAGGGGGTGCAAATTCAGGTTGTGCAGGAGGAACGTTGACAACAGGGGCAGGCGGGCTTTCAATTTGGGGGGGGGGGGGAGATAGAGCCCCCTGGCTAGAACCCCCCCCCCAAAGGGGCTCAATTGACAGGACCCCAAAATCCTGCCGAGACTGAACCCCGGGCCTCGGAGGTGACCCAGACCCAAAAATCGGCAAAAAATGAAAATGAGATTTTTGGAATCAGCGCGTCAAGGGGGTTCTGCCTGCCCCAGCCCTACACCCTGCACCAAGACATGAGACGCTGCGTTTCACATTCCACGGACAGCACCGCCAGTCCCTCGTACTTTCCATCGGTTTGCTTATCCCACATCACGCGACGGGCCTCGGCATCTGCCACCGCCTGTGCACGCGATTGGAAGCTGACTACCCTGCTTAGAGGATCGGCCGGGTTGATCGCCGACCTCACTCTAAAGGAACTGATGGAACAGCCACTCCAGCAGCGGAGCCAAAACAGGCGCCGGAGGATACGCTGCCGGGGGCCCGCGGACACACAGGCACGCAGTGAGTTGATTTGTGTGCGCGCCACGTTGCTATCCGAGCCGATGCGCACCGATTGGAAACCATCACGCGTGTCCAGGGTTTTCCCGATAAACCCCAGACATTCCGTCGGCGTAGTCTCACTCTTTTCTCCCACTATAAATCCAGCTTTGCGGAGGCGAGTCTTGCAATCACGCACTGCCCTCCTCAGCCTGCCCCGACGCTGACAAGAGATCAGGATATCATCCAAGTACACCCACCCCCTCACCCCATGTCGGGACAGCACGCGGCGAATAATAGCCTGCACCAGCCTCTGACAGATAGCTGGACTATTACTCCACCCGAAAGGCAGACGCGAATATCGAAACTTTCTCCCCGATCAGCCCTGCACTACAAAGATCCTCCTCCAGGCAGCCGGGAGGTGGATGCTCCAGCAGGCATTTTGGAGGTCAAGCTTGGCAAGGAACACACGACCCCGCTTCACACCCCGTTTCGTATGGCACATCCAGTTCCTGATGTCCTCCAGAGCAGGGAGCCGGAACCTCGGTGGCCGACGGGGGTCACCTTCATTAACTCGCCTGGCGTCCAGGATTGCCCTACACTTTAGCGCATTTTTCCACGTTAGAAACATGCGGGCTGTAGGGGGGGCGGATGTCCTGTGCAGTCCCCCTGTAGTGACGCACAGGGACTCCAGCATCTTGTCCACTGGCCCCGGGCGTCCGCCCAACTCACTGTCCCCCCCCTCCCCCTTCTCCTTTTGGGCTCTTTTGTAAACCTTCAGGAGGTCGGGGGGGACAACCTTATTCCAGATCAACGGCGAGACCACCACCCTCCCCGCCTCCCCCACTCCCCTGGCCGCCATGGCATCTGTAACTTCCCCTTCCTCGTCGCTGCTGCTATAATACCCGTCATCCTCCTCGTCTAAGCCCCCCCCCTTCCACTACCCTGCCCAGAGTGCTAGACAGAACTCGCAGCCCCTCGTCCCCACCCTCCAATCCGCACATAGCGTCGCCCATTCCCAAGATCATTTTGTGCACCATCTCACGCCTGTGACACTTTACGCCTGGCAGAAGGGACACTTGTTCCGCCAGCCTGTCCAGACGCTTCAGCTCTTCGCCTGCCAGCCGGGGACGTTGTCCGTCCCCTCTTCCTCGCCCCCTCCCCCCCCCGTGCACCCACTCCCAGCAGGTCGTGAACCTTCGCTTTGGGCAAATGCAATTTCCGCCCGCACCCAGGACGACCAGAACGCAAGTGTCGATCCCTTGCAGACCGTGTACAGGGGCGTTCTCCCGTCCTGATCCCCCCACCCCGGCCACGGTATTTCGGCCGTGCGTTCGAATTTCCACCATGGGGGGGGCGTCGGTATACAGCTTGGCGACTCCTGGAGATTTCCACCCCCCCCACAGCAACACTGTTTGCATGGGGGCCCCCGATTTTCGAAGTTGGGCGGCGCCCAGTCTCCTGAAACTATGCCACCGGAGACCCCGCCCCCTGCCCCCCCTTTCCAACAACTCCACGAGGGATTTACCCAGGGCGTCCCCTAAGCCGTGCCACGCCCCCTTGTGAGGGTGGAACCCCCTGAGGGCACGCAGTTTTCCCAAGAACGCCAGCCATTCTTTGCACCACGGTCCCACGTCTTGGTTTTGCTCTCCTCTCCTCGATTTTGATCCAAAGAAGCGAATCCTATCGTCGGATTGCCCCACCGTCCCGCCTGCCTCCGATCTGCGCATGCAGTGCAGGCCAGGGCCACCGCCTCCCTACGAACGACCGGGCAGACGCGCATATCCAGACCAAGTCCCCCACCTGCGCCCACTCCTTTGCCGCTGATCGCTCCTCCTTCGTGCGCCTAGACTCCAGCGCCTCCACCAGGTACCAATCAGCCACGCGGACCACAGGTTTAATCTAGCCCATCTTTTCCACCAGCCTGGCAGCAGACAGCACCAACTTCGCCGCACTCTCAGATCGTTCCCCATCGACGATATCCATGAGTCGGGTCTCCGGAACCGTGCGCGCTCCCATACCTGGTCGCATTCGCTCCATTCTCGCCAATTGTCGGACCTGTCGGAGGTATCCGTCAAGAGTGGTCTTCTGCAGACCCTGAATAACAGTTGCGTCGTAGGATGCCCCGTACCCCGCCCCCACCGCCTCCGCGAATCTGTCGCGCGCCGCCGCCCATGGCATCTCCCAGCCTCCATCCTGCGTCTTTGACAGACTCGCCTTCTCTTGGACTGCCCGCAGTCACTTTTGCCGGCCCTTACACCCGAATTTCTCCTTGTCAAACCACCAATGGTGGCCTCCGCAGTCCGGGCACGCACTTTTGGGCTGGCTTTCGCAGTTGACCCAATCTCCTGTCTTCTTTGATTTGAAATGCCGCTTTCCATCGATATATTTGAATTCGGGCATGTTGACCGTCCGCTGACTCCCCTTGTTTGCTTTCTCTTGGATGACCTCCCAGAGGAGCTGGATGCGTCTGACGACGAGGAGTCGGACTCGCTGTCGCTGCTACTACCGGTGGAAGATGAGGAGGAATCCGACCCTGAGGCGCGTCGCCGCGATTTTCCCGATTTCGCGGATTTGTTTGCCTTCTTGGCCCGTCTTTTCTCCTTCTTCCGCCTGCGTCTCTCCTTTTGCTTTTCCTTCTTTTTGTGGTCCTTCACCTTCGCCTTCAAGGCGTCCTTACCGGATTTATCACAATCCAGTAGGATTCTCCACACATCGTGTATGATGTCCTCCACCTCCGTGGTAGTTTCGGTGTCTTCCGCCCCCACGAGGCGCTCGAGGAATCTGCACAATTTCTGCGTCCAACGTGGCGCGCCCGGACGCTTTCTCATCCATCTCGCGTTTCGGAAGCTGGGTTCTCGGTATGACTGCTCCTGCACCTTGTCATCTCCCCCACCTTCACTCGCGCCTCCTCGCTCGGTCGCTGGAGCGCCATCGACCGCCCCATCCAGCGCCATACCGCACCCACTGTCGACCGCGGGTGCCTTCTTAGGCGTTGTCCGGGCTCCTGATGTCGGCTTCGTATATTTTCGCTCGCTCTTTACCGGCTCCTTGGTGACCACATCGCACACAGCGAAACTGACGGCCGCGGCCTCCTAGCTGAGGTTAAAGGACGTGACCTCCGCCCCCCAGGCCATGGTCAGTCCGTAGAGCATGGCGTCCATGTAGTGCTGGGGATCAGGCTATTGGAACGAAACCCCCAATGCTTCGTGGAACGACCTCGCCAGCTGCGTTGGGGACCATTGAGTCGCCCTTGGCCCCCAACCGGCCACGCCGGACATCAGGACCTCCAGTCTGTGCTGTAGCGGGACCATCCGGGCCATCCACGGGGTTTGCAGCAGATGGTGCCACGCCTGCGCTTTCGCCGAGGCATTCTCGTCATTGAGCCTAGTCCAGTCCCAGGCCCCGTCGTTGATTGTGGTGACCATCTATCCCCCCGATGACCCGCCACAGGCACAGAATAAACAAAAGACTGGGTTGGGGTAGGTGGGAAGGGAGCAATGGACATGTCGGGTGGGGGGGGGGAGTAGTGCTGGGGCCCCCGGTGGCAGAACCTGCGTTACCCCGCTTCGCTAAACTAACTGCGGTTCAGAAAAGTCATCATTTGCCATATATTTGGTGAAAAAGATTTCGACCAGATTTAAGGTTCAAAACAATTTTTGGCGCCTTTGGCGCCAGAGTTGATACTAACTGATCAAATGGTTCTATTGATTGAGCCCTTTTCCCAGACCCCCCCAGTTTAGGGGGGCTCTATTGACCCCGCCCCCCCCCTACTGCCCCAACAGCGGGTGGTTGCTGAGGTGCGGCTTCTGGTGCCTTCCTTGGTACAGGTTGTGCAGCAGCTTTACGGGCATGAGATCCAGGTTTCCGTGCATATGCACCGTCCGTCTGTTTCACCTTTCCACCCAAAAAACATGGGCCTTGAGCATGGCCCCTTTCGTACATAACCACACAGCACAAGGAGTAGCCGTGGGAGTTGACATCAGAGAAGCTGTGAAATGACAACAAAATCTGTGTGACAACAGGAGACATGTGTAGCTGTATGAAGCCACCTGGGTAATTCAGGCCAATTCTGGGCAAGCGCGCCACACCCCAAGTGCACGGGGCCCAGCACCAAGGGCCACAGCAAGCTGCGGCACTAAATTTTAGGAGCGGTTGGTCACGATTTGGAAGCATGCCGCAGCATACTGTTGTTGTTGTCGTTATTGTGGCTGGTGGTGGTGGTGGTGTTGTTGTTGCTGTTGTTGTCGTTGTTGTTGTTGTAGTGCTGGCGTTGTTGTTGTTGTTGTTGTTGTTGTTGTGGTTGTGGTTGTCGTTGTTGTTGTTGTGGTTGTAGTTGTTGGTGTCGTCATTGTCGTTGCTGTTGTTGTTGTGGTTATTGCTGACATTGTTGTTGCTGCTGTTGTTGTTGTTCTTGTTGCTGTGGTGGTGGTGGTGGTGGTGGTGGTGGTGGTGGTGGTGGTGGTGTTGTTGTTGTTGTGGTTGTTGGTGTCGTTGTTGTTGTTGCTTGTGTGCCGTTGTGTTCTTGTGGCAGGCTTTGTTTGTGCTTGAACCACCACTTGTTGCATCGGGTGAACCACCCCAAGGCGGGTGGTAAAAGGGTTCACAGGTGATGACCCAGTGTCCTTCGGCTGCACGACCGGCGTTATGACCACTGGGACCTGGACTCTACTGACCTCCAGGACCAGGTCCAGACCGAAGGGCGAAAGTTGGTTTTCGTAAATTGAGAGAGATTTTGGGTTTCCACGTGACTCTTAACTGAGCACCAACCAGAAGGAGGTGTGTGTTTGGGGCCTGAGACCGAGATCCAGGTCACCGGGAAGCTGTTTTGCCGAACACCATGCCGAACACCTGCTGAAAGTGGTCCCCCGGTTTGTTGCACTGATTTGTTGGAAAGTTCCCCCCGATTTAGGGGGGGGGGGGGGTTGCAGAACATTGCTCAGCGATGGATTACATGACAATGCTTGGCAGTGGTGACACAGCCTGAAACAAAGGTCTCTTTGTTGTGCTGGCCATGTGCAAACACGCTGGGTACTGACTGCAGGCATGGTTTTCATCTCCGTTGATGTTGATGTTTGTTGTTGTTGTGTCACAGTATCACACCGCGGAGCATCTATCACAATGTCCCCCAAATGCATCTGCAATGTATCCCAATCCGTTTGGATGCATGTTCTCCGGAAGACTGCCCCAGACCGCCCCCCCCCCTACATCCCTACACACACATACACCACCACCACCACCACCACCAACACCACCACCACCACCACCACCACCACCACCACAACAACAACAACAACAACAACAACAACAACAACAACAACAACAACAACAACAACAACAGCAGCAACAACAGCAAGGCCACGGAGGCAAAAGCAGCCACGAAGAACTGTCACTTATCAACGGTGCACCGGGAATCCAACAAATCGGGGCACAAAATCGGGGCAAATCGGGGAAATCGGCCCCCGAGTTTGGCATCAAATGGTCGGTCGGCTGAACTGGATGTCCCCGCCATACACAATCCCAGCCATCGTTCATCAGCAAGTTCACATGGCGTCCGGGTTTTTGCGAGGCGACTGTCCCGGTGCTTCCGCCCTTGTTCTCTTGCCGTCTTTCTTCATGTACACCCCCCGAGTTTGGGGGGGGGGGGGGGTTGGCACAAGGCCTTGGGGGTTGGCTCTGGTAGCCTGTGGCGGCGCCTATTGGCCTCTAGCCTTTGAACCGTCTGCCATGATAAGCAGGCATCCGCACCGCCGCGGGCATCCCCCTGCCTCGGGGGGGGGGGGAATCCAGAATGCAACTTCTGCCCATGGCGTCCTCCCCTGACGGCCTGATCAGTGCCCCGGAATGCGGTCATCACAAAGACCCCAGGCCGGGAGGTGCTCACCACAACCCGCAACGTGAATGTCACACAAGGCCATGGGTGTTAGATCACCAATGTGTGACTTGCTGGGGGGAGGGGGGGGGGGGATGCCAATACACAGGGTACATTGTGGAAGCATTGCCCATGTCTTCTGAGGATACGTTGGGGAGACTTTGGAGACGAATTGGGGGACGGTGGATGCCCCCAGGAAATGCATCGGGATGCGCCTTCTCCGGGGGACCGGGCCGGAGGGCACCGTGTGGGGCCCGCCGCACACGACGCAGTCCCGGGGGCCGGGACACGACACGGGCACCGCGGCACAAGAGCACCTTCTCTGTCGAGTTCTGGTACGCCCCGAACTCCTTCAGAAGGATCTGCGAGATGTTCAGCCGGCGCTCCCGCACGCTCTTCTCGTAGCCCACCGTTCCGAATCTGACCGACGCCGAGCGGCGGGGGCACAGGCCCTGTCCGTCCCGTTGAGACCCAAACCCAAAGGGCAGGGGGGGGGGGGGGGGCACACACAGAAATGGGGCAGACCGGGGGCCGTGATGGACATGGGAACAGGGGCTGTGCCGGCCGAGGGACATGGGGAGGGGGGCCGGGGGGTGCGGGGGTGTGGCAGGCATGGGGAGAGGGGGGCCGGGGGTGGGGGGGGGGGGGAGATATCGTGAGAGGAGGGGGGGGCGGGGGATGTTGGGGGGGGGGACATGGGGAGGGGGGGGCGGGGGGTGTGGGGGTGTGGCAGGCATGGGGAGAGGGGGGCCGGGGGTGGGGGGGGAGAGATATCGTGAGAGGAGGGGGGCGGGGGATGTTGGGGGGGGGGAGACATGGGGAGGAGGGGCCGGGGGGTGTGGGGGTGTGGCAGGCATGGGGAGAGGGGGGCCGGGGGTGGGGGCGGGGGAGACCTGGGGAGGGGGGGGGGGCGGTCATGAGGAGGGAGGACATCGTTGTTGTTGTGGTTGTTGTTGAGGGGGGGGCAGGGAATTTGGATTTGGATTTGGTGGCCAATCTGAAGGCTCACAGGACGCCCGGGGAGTACTCGATGGCGTCCCCCACAACGCTGCATATCGGCCGGCCATGCCCGATGCGATGCACTCCCCGGGCCCACGGCGGCCCTGGAAGGGGAAACTCTCAGGGCACGCTCTTGGCTTGGGGGATGCCTGGCCGAAGGCATGGGCCGGGCGTGTGCAGGGGAATGCAAAGGCCTGGGTCAGGGCATGGCCTGGGCATGCTCAGGGGATGCACTGGATGCGCACAGGGCACACACAGGGCGTGGGCCGGGCGTGGGCAGGGGGTACCCCATCCACAACCCGATCCGGCGACCCAAAGCGCTGCGCCGTGGGCCTGCGGCGCACGGCGCGGCGTGCGGGTCATTAGGGCCGGGGCCAGGGGCGGAGACCTGGCCATCAGGGGGTACTGTGTGATGTCCCCCACCGTCGCGTTGTGGGCCCCGGGGCGGGCGCGGAACCGGGACAGCCGCGTCATTTTGCCGGGGCGGATGCCGTAGGGCAGGGGGACCAGCTTCGGGTGCGTCAGGTTGTGAGGGATGTGCACGCCGAACACCTGCGGACACCAGAGAGGGCGCTTTTCCTGCAGCGCGCGGTTTGGGACACCCTGCGTGATTGTGGAATACTGCGGTTTCTACATCGTTGACCTAGAAACTGAAGCCCATGTGACTTGTATTGCAGTTGTCGTTGCGTACTGAGCCGGGCCCGTGGTCTCCACGTTGATGGAGCATTGCTGTCAAAAGATCAACGTGCACTATCGCTTAGTTATCAGGTTTGGTTCCACAACAGTCTGGATTATGTCAGGTTTCTGTACCCCTGTGCTGCGCCCACGCCACGTGGAAAGCGTTCTCAAAGCCCATGTGAACACTTTGACGTGTTCAGTGCTGCGGGGGAGGGGGGGGTGTTCTATAAAGGCTGGTGGCGTACTGTGTAGTACACCCGGTGTGCAGTGCTGCGGGGGAGGGGCAGGGGGTGTTCTATAAAGGCTGGTGGGGTACTGTGTAGTACACCCGGCGTGCAGTGCTGCGGGGGAGGGGCAGGGGGTGTTCCATGAAGGCTGGTGGGATACTGTGTACCCCCTTGGCGAACGGGGCTGTAGCGCTGCAACCCTGGAGCCTTCCCTGGTAGGGCTGTGGCGCCTCCTACTGCCCCAGGTGTGTCCCCATGCCATGGGATGCTGGACCCAGCCGGGGGGGCAGCACCACCTGCCCCAAGTAGCAGTCGGGGAGCGCGGGTCTGCCCCAGTCGTGCCGCGTGCCGGGGCTGCTCCCGGCGAGTCCCGCAGGGAGGGCGGCATGAACCGTGGGAGGCAGGCCACCAGGACGGACCTTAGCCGTACCCTGGCCCTGTGGTAGGCCCTACCCTCAGCTTGGGCTGGTGCGGGATCCTGTAGGGCATTTGGTAAAACATCTACCAAGCGGATTTTTTGTGACTTCATATGCAGCACACATGTGCCCACCCGTATATATGAATATAATATAAAAGCACATCTGTGCATGGTTTGGCCCGGGTGGGGCACCACCAAAGGTGGTGATCCGTATCAAGGAATTTTTTGTTCTACATTGTTACCCCAAAGATGCCTCTCGTAGGTTGGCGTATGACAAAAAAATGATTGAAGAGATGGATACGAAGCTGACATGCCTTCTTCGCAACATTTGCAAGAACAATCCGCAGGCAACACAACCCCAATGGCGGACCTCTCTAGCAAAATCTAGCAAAACTAAGTAAGAAAATTTTTTTAATCTTTTTGCAATTTTTTTTACTAGATTACTAGGTGAACACAAATTTGTACCAAAAGTTGAATTTGAACAGAACCCCAAAGTTTATTTTTTTTGGGGGGGGGGGCGGGAGAAGTCAACGGTAGGTGGTATTTTTGTTCCAGGGCATAGTGTCCCAGGTCACTTCCCGGCCACTGTGGATAGACGGACCTCATCTGTTGAAGGGGGCTTGGCAACCCTAGACGAGTCACCCAACGCCAATGCCAATGCAGTGCATCAATTGCAGCACATGTTTGCAATTAACATGCATTGGCGCAATCCCACACATATATGCGATTGACCGAAATCAGAAGCATGTCGGGGACAAAGAAGACCCAAACATTCAGGGCATGCAATGTGGAGTGCGCCATCGTAATATTGGCAAGACTCATGGCTCACCGGACGACCGTGCCAAGGTCCACCTCGGTGTGGTCTTGATAGGGGAGGCATGCACAGAACCATGATAGTACAAAGTTGCCTTTGCCATTTCACGAAATAACCACCATCTATCTTGTGGAAGTTGCATTCTGCCATTGGCAACATGTCTTGACAAAAAACAATGCCGCATCAAAAGGCATGTAGGATGGAAGCTCACAGTTGTCTTGCCGTATGGAGGTGGAGTAGAGGGGTGCAATAGCAAAGGCAAACTGCCAAAAGCACCCAATAGCACGTCCCACTTCTTCACCTGCCATGGTTAGATGCCTTCTTGCTCGGCAATCAACTCCATTATGGCCAACTCCTCCATGTTTGCACCAACAATGTGGTGCTTGGAAGGTAGAGGGTCAAACATGACGCACATATATTCACATGTGTATTGCCCTTATTGTAAACTTGTGCCACAATCAAGGGAGGGGCAGACTCCATATCAATGGACAGTGCTTTCAAAGTGCAGTGCGCCCATGATTCAGCTAACCGATGCCTACAACCCCGACTCCTAGATAATCACATGTAGTGGTCGCTCCCAATCGTCGCAAAGAAGTGACTCAACATGCTAAAGTTGAGCCCTATTGCTGGCATGGCCATTAGCGAGTGCATGGCACACGGTGGCCAATATGTCTTCTCCACAAACCCGCTCCATATCAACCATTCTACTCGGAGATGGCTGGGTGCTATTGCAGCATGGGGGTGGGAGGACAGTCCGTGTTGGAGCACTGATATGGTTGTCCAATAGCCCCAAGGCTACGCACGGGCTAGTGGGGGAGGGGTCTGGTGGTGCAATCACAAGGAGGTTAGTATCACCATCCGCGGGTGGCAAGGTAGGGAAGAAAGCGCACGGGGAGGAGGTGGTGACCTCAACATGGGAGGCTACATTGTTTTGGGTCTCATGATCCACTACCGAAAGAGGAGGATGCAAGATCTTGCCGCCAACTTAGACCTCCTCCTCCACTTGTGCAAAACCCATCTCCTCAAGGCAAGGGGCTCACCATCACGGGCACCACCTGATGAGGGATCGGAATCATAATCCGAGTCTGACACTTGAAGTTTTTTGTTTTTTTGACCTACCTCCAGAAGTTCATAGGGTACTTAAGACAGTTCTTCGCAACATGGGTGACTCCAGCACATGATACAGTGGATCCCCGCCATGCAGGGCACATGGCAAAGACCCACAGTTCATATGCATATACCAGAGAGCTCTCTAGTGCGGTAGGCGACCGCCACGCCAGTCGGCAACCTAAAAAATGAGTAATTGCACACCATATGCGTCCCTTAACCGGGCTGATGGTCTAGAGGGGCGTGCTAAGCGGTATGTGCCGGGTACTGTAGCGGTGAGGGCAGGGGGGGGAGGCAGCACGGAGGCTACCCTGCATGCGTCATCACAGACCCCGAGGGGTCACAGAATCACCTTCTGAGGTGCCGCCACAGGTCATGTAGGGTAACTGCCATAAGTTTCCGTCGTTGCCTGCCTGGATAATCGGAATCTAACACCTGAAGTGTGGGAGTCCATCACCCGAACTCGAGGGGCCACACCAAAGCATGGGAGTCCATGAGAGGTGGTCCAAATCTGGGCAAAGTGGCTACATACCCCCTGCCTTCTCAAGGATTGTTGGCAACATAATTTTTTTTACTAGGTTGCGAACCTGTAAAAAAACGTTTTTGTGTACTAGCTTCGCAAACCTAGGCGAAAAAACTTTTTTCAATAGGTTGTGGTTCCTGAGCAAATCATAGTAAAACCAGTAAACCCAGTAAAACTGAAATCTAGGAAAATTTTTACAAAAAAATATTTCAACTAGGTTTTGCTAGAGACCTGGGACTGCAGCCCCCCATGTCGGGAGGGGGGTCTTGGACACCGCTGCGGCGTGAGGCCCTCCGCGCCGTCTGCACACCCTCTACACACCCTACTACACATGCTTTCCGCACGCGATCCGCACGCCCTCCGCACGCCCTCCGCACGCCCTCTGCACAGACCTTCAGGATTTTGGGATGGTCCAGAACGTACTGCGGGTACACCGGGCGGTCGATGTTGTGGGTGATCAGGAAGATGTGCTGCTGGACGACCCCGTCTCTCAGGGCGGTCTCCAACTGCGCCGCCGAGTCCCTGACGCCACGAAATTGCAACACCGCCACGTCCGCAGGGGCTGCCTCGGCCTCCGAGGGGGAGGGGGGGGGGATTGGGGTGCAGGCGATGGGTGAGGGAGACGCCTGGCCTCCGGGGCAAAGGGGGGGGGGTGAGGCATGTGTTCCGAGTGCGACGTGTACAGGGCTCAGGCGCAGGGGCCAACGGGTGCTGCCCAGGCACTTGTGTAGGGCCGTGAGCACAACGGTGTGTTTGGGGGAGGGGGGGTGCCGGAGGGCGTGCCCTGTGCTCGGGGGGTGTCCACACCAACCCCCCCCCCGCTCCCGCAATTGTGTGCACTTGTGTGCGGTGGTGTCGTGCCCGCGGCCCCTGCAGCCCTGCCCCGCAGCCCTGCCCCCCCACTGGCTGCGCTGTACTGAGCGGACAGCCCTCCCCCCCCCCCGTGTGACACTCCGTCCGGTTGTTGTTTTTTTACGGGGCCCTGGACAGTCACCCGCTCTCCCCTTCGCATGTTGCGTCGGGTCGCTGCGTTGTGACGGCCGCTGTGGCCGGTGCTCTTGCTGGTGTCGTTTCCGCGTCCGGGCCTCGGGGGCTTGGGACGGGGCAATGGGGGTCGGCCGCGGTGCGCCGTCGAGGCTGAGGGCGTCGGTGAGAGGGGGACTGGGGCCTCCATACCAGCGTCCATCCACCCCCCCCCGTGGCACAGCACCGCCAGTGGAAAGGAACAAAGCCGCAACGCCCCTCAGCATCAACGCCCCCCCCCCATGTCCAGCCCCCCCCCCCCCGTGTGACAGTCCGTCGGGTTGTTGCTCCTTTACGGGGCCCTGGACAGTCCCCCGTTCTTCCCTCCGCATGTTGCGTCGGGTCGCTGCGTTCTGATGGGGTGTTCCACACAACACCCGGGTCCATCAAGGCCTTGCCTACAGACATGGACGGAGGTTGAGATGATGTGTGCATTTGTACGTGCGGACTGTCACGCGATTGTATTGTGTTGCCACGCACGAATGTCGGGTCAAACAGAACCCGCGGGGCATCAACGACACGCGTCGGAGGAGAGTAGCCCATCGGCTTCGAACGGGTCGGCACCCAACCACCACCGAAATGGTGAGTCCAAAGATCTGGGCATGGGGGCACATAATTGCAGACGATTTGGCGGCCCCAAACTGAAAAGAGTGGAGGGGCAGGGCCGTTAAAAACCGCCTTGGGCCGCTGTTACAAACCAGTGGATACTACAGATGCTTGAAGTAGTCGGAAGTACGATCGACGGGAAAACGAGGTCCATCCGAGCGAAGGAGGCCTGGCAAGGATGGAGCCAATGCTACAAATCAAAGGACTGCAGAGCCGGGGGCACAACTGCCGAACCACAGTGCCGTGCACCACATGCCTCGCCGCGTTGCCGTGTGCGCGAGGCCCAAGTGCCCCACCCCCTCCGCGTGATGTCCTGGTCGTCCGCCACCCGCCCGCCCATGTGCCTGAGGCCCCATTACCGCCCCTCCCCCGTCCTCCCGGTGGTGCACGTGGGCAATGCCCGCATCCTCATGGCCTTGGCGGTGCGCACCTCCGCATCACAGCCCCCGGTCGTGCAAGTGGGTCCCATGGCCGGATCCCTCTGTGGGCCCCCTTCTTGACGCTGCAGGCGGCGTAGGTCCCTCGGGTGCGTGAACAGGCGCGGAAAGGGGCACACTGCCCCCCCCCCCCATCCCCCTGAGGGCCCGGCCCAAGGGGTGTGGGGAGGGGGGGGGGTGCAGGGAAGGGGCCAAACGGGGGGGAGGGGGTGGCACAAGGCCTCGGTATCTGATTGTTTGCCTTTGGCGGCGCCTATTGGCCCCTCGCCACTGCTCATTCTAACCCTCTGTGGGCCCGAACGTGTTTTGGTTGTGTCAACGGAGCCCTCGGATGACTTGTCCTGTTTGACTACTCCGGGGGTTGGCTGTCCCGGAGACGGGCTGTTGCCCGTGCCGTTGACCAGGGGCATCCAGAGGCACCCTCCGAGTCCGTGCGGGGGTTTGCCGACTCCAGTACTGACTTGTGGGCGCTGGGGGTGTGTGTCTGCAGGATAGTTTTCCTGACAGGGGCTTATAACAAACGGGGGGGGGGGGGGCAGTGCAGAAGAGGCGAGGCAGAGCCCAGTAACCCCCCCCCCAACGCTCAGTACACTGCAGTCACTCCCGGGGGGGGGGGGGCACCAGGCCTTCCTCTGCACTGCTCCCTCCCCCCCTTCAGCCCTTTCCCTGAGGGCCGGCCCAAATGCAGAGTTGTCGGGAAAGCCATCGAGCCCTTCCCCAGGCGGCCTATGAGCCCTGAGATCGGCCCCCCAAATCCAAATCCATCCCTGTGCCCCCCCCCCCCCCTTGGCCGGGCCCTCAGGCGGGGGGGGGGGGTCAGTGCAGAGGAATGAGGGCGGCGCCCGGTATGCCACCCCCCCCCCTAAAGGCTTTTTGTAAGAGGGGGGGGGGGTCTGGGGGTCGTGGGTGGGGGGGGTCAGCCCCCCCCTCCCCCCCCTCCTCCGGTTGTGCTAAGGTTTTGGAGGCGCCAAGGAAACGTTTCGGTCTGAACAAATTGGCACCGGAGGCGCCGTAGCAAATTTGCGATCGGCTAAAGAAACCATTTCTGCGGGAGTATTGGCCCAATATTGTAAGGGGCAGGGGGGGTGCTGAGTTGTGAAAAGCAGCCCTGGCCCCATCCCCCCCCCCGCCCCCCGACGCGGGCGGACACAGAGACGCAGAGGGACGGGGCGGCGGACCAGCGCATGTTCCAATAGACGAGGGAGCGGTTGGTGGTCTGGGTCCAGTTGACGTGGCGGTGGGCCCAGCCGTAGGTCTTATAGGACATGGTGTCGTGGAGCTGGTCTGCCAGCCCCCGCGCCATGAGGCCCGACAGGAAGGGGTACGTCACCCCCAAAAGCCGCTTGCGGGCCACGATGTTCCGCCCGGGCGTCCGCAGGGCCACGTGGCGGATGAAGTCCGCGAACGGCAGCGCGGCGGTGGTCAGCGAAAGGTGGTCCGCCGCGCAGTACGGCACCGCCTCCGCGGCAGCGGGGAGCTCGTCTGCGGAGTGGCCGCGGGGGAGGACGGCGGGTGACGGGCTGCCTCCCAACCCGCAGAAGCACCTGCACAGGATGACTGGGGGGGGGGGGGCGTTTGTAAAGGGAGGGGGTGCGACCCCCCCCCCCCCCCGCCGCCGCCGGTGGTGCTGAGGTTTTAGAGGCACCTGGAAAAATTTTTTGATTGGACGAAGGCCTGGAAGAAAATTTGGCCCAATCTTAAAAGGCGGTGTGGGGGGTCCAGGGGGGGTGGGTGGGGGTGGGGGGACCCCCCCGCTACCTACCCCCCCCCCCCCGGGGGTGCCGAGTTGTGAAAAGGAGCCCTGGGGTGGGGGGGGATGGGGGGGGGGGGACCACCACCGTACACCGGAAACGGTGGTGTGCGGAGGGTGTCAGGGTCAAACCACAACCACAAATGGAAGCCGGTGTGCCGGCGATATGAAAGGCATGCGTGCGGGTGAATGCCCCACGGGTCTTGGGGGCTAGACCGGGTGGTACCCTCAGGTGCCATGTCAGGGGAAGGGATTCAAAGGGTCCCACCAAAGTCCGGGGGATACAAGTGGCAGGGTCTCACAACACACGGCCCCTGAAGACGACACAGTAAGACCTGCACCACACGTCTGGTTTCAGGGCGGTCCTTAACGGAAAAAAAAAGTGTTCCGGAACCAGTTTTCCCAAAAAAGCCATGGTTGGTGGCGGTTGGCGGTTGGCGGTTGGCGGTTGGCAGTTGGCAACTGGTGGTCGGTGGCGGTTGGTGGTGGTTGGCGGCGGTTGGTGGTTGGTGATTGGTGGTTGGTGGTTGGTGGCGGTTGGCAGTGGTTGGCAGTTGGCGGTTGGCGGTTGGTGGCGGTTGGCGGTTGGCGGTTGGCGGCGGTTGGCGGTTGGCAGTTGGCAACTGGTGGTTGGTGGCGGTTGGTGGTGGTTGGCGGCGGTTGGTGGTTGGTGATTGGTAGTTGGTGGTGGGTGGCGGTTGGCAGTGGTTGGCAGTTGGCGGTTGGTGGTTGGCGGTTGGTGGCGGTTGGCGGTCCCTTGGGGCGGTCCTTAAGGGCGGTCTTTAGCAAAAAAAAAAAAACTCGTCCCTTAAGGACCGCCCTGTCTGGTGGTGACCAAGTGACCCCCTCCAAAAAAAAATCCGCTCGGGAGGCCCGCTTGTCCTAGGCCACGGGCGTGAAGCCCCATCTGCATCGCCATCAGAGAGGACTGGTGGTGCTGAGTTCTTAGAGGCGTCGAAGGCGCCAGAGAAAAATTTGATCGGCCGAAGGTCCCGAGGGAAATTTGGCCCAATACTTTTCAAAGGGGGGGAGGTCGGGGGCTGTGGGACGCCCCCCCCCCCCCCAGCCGCTGGTGCTGAGTCGTCAAAGGAGCGCCCCCCTCCCAGGGGGTGGGGGGATAGAACACGTGTGGACGGGTCGAGCGGGTGGCAGGACTAGTGCCGGCAAATGGGGGCGAGTCGGGGGACCGTCCCCCTGTGTTCCCAGTCCTGCTGCCCCCGGGTGCACAGAGGCCCAGTAGTCCGCACCCAGGCCCCGGTCTGGGCCACACGGTGCCCCCTCCCCCCCCAAAAAACGGGACAACGGGGCCCCGGCAAGCGCCTGCGGAGGTGTGCCCATGTGCCCCGGGGAGGGGGGTTGGACCAGACTTGGTACTAACACCCGCCACGGCAGGTGTCGGCAGGGGCCACAAAAATTTTCAGCAGGTGTCGGCAGGTGTCAGGCAGGTGCTGGACTGTCACTGTCACTTGTGCTACTGTCCATTTCTGGTGATGGAGTGGTCCAGTGTGACCCTGCAGTGTCCCAGACTGCAGAGGAACTGACGAGCAAAACTTTCACTGTCCCGGGAATGGTACCCGGGACCCTCCATATTGAAGCCAAGTACCCCCCCCCCCCTGTACAAGCTACGCCAATGTACACAATTATTACGGTCCCTGCGCCTACTGTAGCTTGGCCATAGAACAGTGGAATGTGCAGCAATAGGTCCCCACCGACAGACCTACGCCCGCAATCATCAAGTATCACGTGGCGGAGCCGCGGCACACATTGTCCCATCTGTCCAACAAGGCGCCGTCAGGCGCCGTCACACATAGTCCAAGGCAGTCCGAGAGCGCCACTGGCGCCCTCCCTCGCTGGTTAGGGTCTGGCCTCAGAACTCGACCCCCCCCCCCCGACGCCTCTTCCTACTCTCACTGACATATGTACTAAATTCGTCACTGTCACTGCCCGATACCCTCCGCAACCGCGTGTCACTGATATCCGTGCTGTACAGCTCTTCATCTAAGCTGAGCAGGACGTCTCGGCCCCTGATGTCGACGACGCGGTCGAACTACCGCCCGACGTCCCCCCGGAGTCAACCTCTGACCCAACCTCCAGGTCCGACGTCTCCGCCATGGGCTCCAGCCCCAGGGCATCCCACTCAGTGACACGGCGTCGCTTAGACAGGGGCAGCAGGTTATAGGGGTGTAATCCGCGGCCCTGCCCCGCCAACTCGTCGGCTGCCTCGTTGCCGGCCACCCCGAGGTGCGATGGCACCCACCGGACCTGCAACATGTCCCCCGCCTCCCCGCGCAGCCAATCAATGTGCTCCCACAAATCTCTGTGCCCCACCTCCCCTGCGGATGTGCGCCACCCATGTCTCTTCCATTTCTCCGTCCACACCGTGATGGCCTTGAAGATGTACTCGGAGTCTACCACTACGACCATGCGCTCCCCCTCCGCCCGACTTACCATGGCGTGCAGCACTCCTCGCAACTCCCCCCTACTGATACTCTGTCGCTCGTGTGCTGGCACATGTGCCCGAAAGTTGCGGCTGTGTGATGTTGCCCGAACCAAACACCATACCCCGCCTGCATCCACCCCCGCACCCGTTTCGCGGAGCCATCCGTGTAAACCACCACCCAGCCCTCCCCCGACATTTTCTCCAGTTCTGCCAGCAGTGACTTCTTATGTGCACCCCATTTTTCTTCCTTTAATTTCGGCGGGTCGGGTCGCGCTGACGGCTGCTTGGCCGTCGTGGGGGCCTGGGGCGCCCTGTGGAACATTATTTTATGCTCCGCCCAACTGTGGATTTGAGCTATCAGATGTCGAAGATCGGCCCGATTGCATGACATGTTACGCTCCCCCCTCCAGCTCTCCAGTACACCCACCCACACGGCTCCGAAATCGTCCAGCGACACATGCCTATGCTGGTACTTCACCTCACAGCGCAGCTTCCACTGCGCACGCAGGCCAGCCCAGAGAACGAGGCCCTGTGTCGTCTGCAGCGACAGCAGGGGTTCCTCCAGCAAAAGCCTGCTTGGCTCAACTGCTGCCCCCACCCCCTGTGCCAAGCCAAAAGCCTTCCTGACTGTAGCGAACATGAAGGCCGAAAAATAACACCGCTTTAACGTGTGTGCCTGATCCTCCACCCGCCCACACTGTGGACACAGTTTGCCCCCCAACCTTTCCATCCGCACCCCGACCGGCAGTTTCCGCCACAGGACCCTCCGAATGAAGTCCAAATCCCATTTGGGGAGGTGCAGACACCCAAACACGCGCCAGACTTCCTTCGGCTGTCGTGCCTCGTGGCGCGTGCGCTGTTGCATGGCCATCAGGGTGCGCCTCTTCGCCCACTGTGCGGGCCAATTGTCCACGGGGGGGGGGGGTCACCGGGGGCGTAAAGCTAGGTTTATACATACCCACCACCCTCACCGCCGAATCCACGTACACGCTGCACCACGTGGGGGCCACCGTGTCCAAAAGCTGGGGGGGTATCACGGACCCCGAAATGAGGTCACACTAGCGTAGCACCCCCTTGCGATGCAGCGCCGGAGAAAAATACGTCAACCAATCCTTGTTGCGAAAAAACACACAATGCCACACCCCAAGGGACCACAACTCATGCAGGGGGAGGGGAGGGGCACCCCCCCCCGTCGGACCACCGAATATGCCTTTGCGGTACCTTGCAGAAAGGTGGGTTTAGGCAGGGGTATCGGGGCCAGCTGTAGGTAAGGAAGGAACGCTGGCTCCAGGATCAAACCCACTCGGTCGGCCCACCCCCGGAACGGTCGCGCATGCTGCTCTACCAGCGACGAAGGTCGTACCACTGCCTGCACAAAGGTTTGACTGTGCACCCAAGACGCGTACAACCCCAGTCCCACCTGGCCCAGCCCCCCCTCCGCTGGCGGCAGCGCCAGTATCGGCATTGTGAGATGCCAATTATTGATGTCCAGGGCCGCCCTTTGGACCATGTTTAGCTGTGACACCACATGTTCCGTGGGTGCGTACGCCCGTGCTGTCAAATACACTACCGGTGCTACCCACGAGGCAAACAAATATGCCCGCTCCTCCATCCCCAGAGGCAGCGTGGCAAGGGTACGCGCCCGTGCCAACATTTTTGCGACCACAGGCGCATAGGCGTTGGCAACGGAGACGTTACCCAACTGGATCCCCAGGTATTTCACCTGTTCTTTTACCGTCAAACCCGCCAGTGTGGCCACCCAGGGTGCATCCGGGTCCGAGCATTTAACCACCGCATACGTTTTCGAAAAATTCACCCGCAACCCTGAGAAATATCCGAAAACCTGCAGGACATACAGGGCCGCCCTCAGGTCTGCCACCAGCTGCGCCCCGCGCCCCGGCGGTGCCAGTAGTATGTCATCGGCATACAACAGCACCACCACCGTCACACGTAACCGTTTGAAGTCGAAGATGAGTAGTACTGTTACCAAATCAAAGAGCAGGGGGGACAGTGGGTCCCCCTGTCGAATGCCGGAGCGTGGACTCAGCTCCACGTCGGCCACAAACCCCCTACCCACGCAAAACAAAATGGGCCCAGCTGACACCGACATCAGCAAGCCCACGCAATCCAGGGGCAGGCCTAGGTGTATCAGAGTGACCCTCAGCAGCGTAAAAGTGACCGAGTCATACGCTTTTTGAAAGTCCACGGTCACCATAATTTGATCCGGTAACCGTTCCCACTCTGCCCTTGCGAAAATAACACGATCTAACATTTGGCGCCCCGGCACGAACCCCTTTTGCCAGGGGGGGATCACTTGCGGCAACACATCCGAAAGCTGCGGCATCACTGTGTTGGTCACCCACTTCAAGCATACCTGCTGCAACGCGATTGGCCTCATGTCCTTTGGTTGCTCCGCCCCCCAGAACTTAGGCAGGCACCGCATCAGTGAGACCGACCACTCCGCTGGCACCCCCCCCTCCCTGAGGAAACACTGCATGGCCGACAGCAGACGCGGCGCAAACACCGACGGAAACGCCTGGTACAGTTCCGCCGGAATACCATATTTACCGGGGGCCGAGCCCCCTTTCGGTCGCTCTAACGCTGCCACTGCCACCTCCAACAACAATGGCTTCATGAGCAGCGGCAGCGCCTGCAGGATCTTCGGGGGGATCGGCAGAGATCGCACATACCGCCAACACTCCTCTTCGGTCACGGAATTCCCCGCCATGACCCCCGCCCAGTAGTCCCGAAGCGCCTGGGCGATGGCCCGCACCCCGGTGTGCACCCCCCCCCTGTGAATCCCTGACTCTGGCCACGTGCTGTCGCTCTCGCAACTGCCGTACCAAGTTGTGCATGGTCCGCCGCCGGTTCGCCTGACACTGGACCCGCGTGCTTTCCCGCACCAGGCTATGCAGTTCCGTGTACCCCGAGGTGGGATGGGCGCGGCGCCACTCCCGGGCTTCCTGTTGCAGAAAACCCGTCACCCCCGCCCACCACTCCACAGACCCAAGATCTCTGTCCGCCCATTTCTGCAACCCCTCTCCCAACCTGCCCATAGCCGCTTCATCGGACAGGGCCTCAATCGGGAAGCGAAAACGCGTGGGGCACGTGGGCCCCTCCGGCGGGCCCAGTTGCATGACCACCGCTTTGTGGTCGGAGGGCGTCGCCACTGGAAATGCTGAGTGTACGAATGGCAGCACAACTGGCTGCACATGGATGCGGTCGATGCGCCGCTGCTTGGCCATATGCGTGTAGCCCTTCACTGCCTCCTCCCTGGCCTCCCCATGCACGCATACCCACACATCATCCAACTCCAGATGCTGCAGCACATGTCCCTCTTTCTCCCTCGACCGCACCACCGGAGACACCTCTTTTGTGACCGTCGCCGAGTCCTCTCCTGGGACCATCACGCTATTGTGATCGGCCAGCGTCACCAACGGCAGGGGGGGTAGCTCAGATAGAAGGTCTCTCACCTCCCCCCACTACTCCCGCCGCTCCGTCGCATCACACGAAAAGTGCCCGGACAGCACGCGCACCGCTCCCCCCTCCACTGATGCCAGCTCCGTGATGAGAAGCCTGGTTGACAGTGACATCGCTGACCGCACTGTCCACACCGAAGAGCGCCATATCAACGCGGAGGAACCTTTGTCCTCCGATGAGCTTTGTAGATTGAAGAGGCCGCCAAAGCCCTGCTTGCGCAGCCACCAAGACTGTGACTCCCTCGCCTCGGGCGTTAGAATGTGTGTTTCCTGCAGAGCCACCATGTCCAATTTATGACGAGTGGCCATGGAGAGTACTGACTCACGCCTGGGTGGCGTCCTGCGAGACTCTCGTGACCGTCGCATCCAGCCGTTCACATTCAACGTTGCCAGAGCCATCCTGATGGACGGCCATAACGAGGGCGACTGCATGGCTAATCAGCGCCCCGCTTCCGTTTCATAAACTTGAGCGCGGTAGCCTCGTTGTCGCTCAAATCCATCGGCTCCGCCGTGGGCTCAAGCCGCGCTGCCGCCCCCTTGCCCTTGCCCTTGCCCTTTCCCTTGCTGTAGATCTATGCTTTCTTAAAGGTATACTCTTTAGCACTGATGGGCACGATCAGTGTGTTGGAGCTAGACACTTGCAATACCTTGCCCACCAATCCCGAGGTGGATGGGCCGGTGACCATCCAGGTCTTGGTGCAGATGTCCCCCAGATGAAATCTACATTTATCCAGGACGAAGTCCTTCTACCCCGTGCCTTGGATCATCAGCACCTCCTGCAGCACGTCAAAGCGCCAATACGGTGGCACATTGGTCAAGTAGACCGATTCACATGGGCCCCACGCTTCCGGAACCGAGGAGGCCTGCGTGCTGGTCCCAACAGAGCCCGACAGCTTCTGCCCCGTTTGCTCGTCCAACAGCTCCAGACCGATCTCGGTGTACCACTCGTCTTTTTTTGGCACATGCATGCTCGTACGCCTTTTTTGAGAGGCCGACGCGAATGCGCTTAGAATGAACGATATGCACTGCCACATCCTCACCAGAGAACAACTCCCCCAGCTCCCAAAATGCAGCCAAAACATACGAAAAGAAGAACTTCATGTGTTTATCACGAAAGGCAGCAGACATACTCACCTCCAGGCGATGTGCCGACTTCTGCACCGCAGCACCAGTGTACCAGGGAAGCGGCAGAATTGCGAACCTCGGCTAGCGGCCGAACTCCTCCACCAGCCGCGAGGCCTGCCCATAGTCCAGCTCCACGAACATGAACTTGCTCGCCTGGGCATCCGAGCCAGGCACGATATCGACTTCCTCGCGCGCTTTGGAGATGGAGGCCAGCAACTGATCTTCCCAGGACAGGGCATATTGCAAAACCAGCACCTGATATTTGCCCCGTCAGCTGACTCCCCTGGCTGTCGGAGGTTAATCATTTTGTAGATAACCGACGCCGACTCAGACCTTAACCGGTGGGAAGTCCAAATGACCCAGGCATCGTACGTCTCAGAACGAGAGATTGACCCCAACAGCTTGTCCACTTGCCCAATACGATCCGGCAGGAACGGCAACTAGTCTTTCAAGCGCATGGCATTGTTCAAGAAAGCTGAGCTATCGACGGCTGACGATTTGGCATACAGAATGACATCTAACTGCGCCACTGTCGTCAACAGCTTCACAATCTTGCGCATGTAGTCAAGCAGATCATCCAGCTGATCAGCAGCATACACCAGCAGCAAATTTGGGGACGCGCCCCAGAAGACCGCCCGCATTTGTTCCACACAGGTAACCTCGTCAAGAATCGAAAACTTAGAAGAGATGCGAGTATAATCAGGGAAGCCAGCAGAAACAAACATGTCGTTTTGAATGATAAAATCCGGGTTGCAAAGCACGGACATGGCCTTTAGTTGAGCAGAGTCGGTCGCAGTCCGAGGGGTAATGCACCCGACCACCGAAAGTCCGGTTGGCAGTTCGATTCCCGGCCGGCCGACTGCCGGCCGCGCCGGTGCCTGTCAGCTTTGCTGTACCTGACCCTCGTTCAAATCCTTCTGAGCACAAACTTTTAACCCCCCCCCCCCCTTTACCCCCCCCCACCCCCCCACCCCCAAAAAAGTGATACCCAGTTTCAGGGGATAGAGGCCTCAGAATCAAAAAAATGCATTGGGGGATCATTTTATTGGGCAAAGTAATGATTTTACAAGGGGTCAGAAACCATACGTTGGGGTATGCTACGCGAACGACCCCCAAAAAAGGCGGGTATACGACGCGCGCGCCTGCGCTTGATCTAACAACCTCTCTTCGAGGTGATTTCATGTTTTCCCGTGATGAAATCCGGGTCTGGGGGGGGGTGTTAGACCCCCCCCATCCCCCCCACCCCTGGAGATGCTGAGTTGTGAAGCAAAAACTCTGGGGGCTTGTAGCTGTGCCGCCCCCCCCCCCCGCCACCGCCGCTGAGATGAGGGTTTCTCAAAACAGCACGTGGCCGTGGGGGGTGCGCACAATGAAGCCCCGCAAGCCGCTGGTTTGGCACCCCAGTTTCTGTGTCTCCGTGCGGCGGGTCGTGTCGGCCACAACACGAAGGATCCAGCCGCCGCAGCCTGCGCCATTGCCGGGCGGTGTAGAGGCTTCTGTCAGCAGTTGTGCCACGCCCCCCCGCCCCCCCCCCCCACACCCTCCGTTGGCACAAAATGACCAAGGCTAAGGAAAGTGACGTAGAGGGGGAAAGATAGGGCAAGGAGGAAGAGGAAGGCCACGGGGCGGTGAGGGGCCGATGGGCACCACCGCCGATGGAGGGGGAGGGGCCAAGGGAAGGGCAGGAAGTGGCGATCGGCCAATAGGCGCCGCCCGCTGCAGACGAGAACAAGACACAAAGGCATGCCACCCCCCCCCCCAACCCCCACCCACGCGGCACGGGACATCGGGAGGATACCCCCGTTGATGTGTTTCCAGCGGCACTTCTTGTTCCCCACGGCCCCACGGATCTGCCACTCGTACGTCCGGCACAGCCGCGGGATGCCTGGCTCCCGCACGTACGCGGCGGTCACCCTCTGCACAGAGCGCACCGGGGGCCCGGGCCCCGGCCCCTCCCGCCCGCCCCCACAGAAGAGGCGTGAGGGGGTACCCCCACGCACTACTGCGGTCCACTCAACACACAACAGACAGACCCGCAGGCGATCGCAGGATGAGTGCTGGCGGCGGAGGGGGGGGGGGGGATGGTCACGCCGGGCAGAAGGGGTTGTGGCACCGTCTGTCTGCGCCAGGCGCCCACTGCCCTGGCACCGGGGGGGGGTGTTGAACGCAATCAGCCCTTGCCTGAGGCAGCTCTTTGCTTGCATGGTCCGCCCACAGAGCTGTGCTTGAGGGGGGGGGGGGGGTCTGCAAGTCCAAAAGTGTGTGTGCCAGAAATAGCCCAATTCAATATTTCTTTTTCTTTTTTTTTTGACCGTCCGGAACCATCGACAAGTGTTCGGTGCTTCAGACACATGGTCTGAGACAGCCCAACTCAACATTTCTTTTTGAAAAGACCGGCATGACCCCGACCTCACGCCAGACTCACTCAGTTCAACTCATGTGGGCGGCGGCGGGGGGGGGGGGGCGGGGCACCCTCCAGGGCGCCCAGCCTATGCCCAGCCACTGTCCCCCTGACGCCAAGTGCCGGCCTCAATGGCATTTGTAACCGACAGTAACCGCCCCCAACCGCTTCGGCAACCTCCTCCAACCGCCTGCCTAACCGCCTCTGGGGCCGCCTCTGAGGCCCCTTCCCTTCTGATGCAGCCCTTGAGGGGGGGAGCTTAACAATCCGCGGCTGCAATCCGTGCCCTCCCAAGAGCCGGTCTCATTAGCGGAGGTGACCAGCCCCCCCCCCGAGGGCCCTCGATGCCAAGAGACCTACACGGGGGTCCACTTCGGCGTCCGGGCCCCCGCACCGCCCGCACAGGCCCTGTGGTATGCGGTGGTCAAGCGGCGCATCGAAGTGTGGGTGCCCGTGCCCACCGCCGAGGGCAGTGCGTGGGCCTGGGGTCCCTGAGTGCTCAGGCCCCGGCCCTCCTGCATGACAGACCGCGGGCGTCTTCATCAGTGAAGACGTGCTCACCCGCCGTCCGGTGATGGGGGGCCAGTGGGGGATCGCCCCCCCCTCCCCCCCCGTGTGACATTCCGTCGGGTTGCTGCTCCTTTACGGGGCCCTGGACAGTCCCCCGTTCTTCCCTTCGCGTGTTGCGTCGGGTCGCTGCGTTCTGTCGGCCGCTGTGGCCGGTGCTCCTGCTGGTGTCGTTTCCGCGTTCGCGGAGCCCAGTAGTCGGTGTACCGGGGCTGTGCTGGATGTGGCGGGATGTGCCGTTTGTATGTCAGTGGCACCGCGGGAAGCCCCACCCGTTCTTGTGCCCACTCCCGATGGGGGCCCGGCGTTGCAGCAAGCGCCTGTTCCCCGTCATCTGCCGCGCATTTCTGTGTTTGTTTGCCTTCAGCGCTCGCGGCATCGGGGGGCGTACGTGGGCCTGCGACCGCCCCCGATCGTGCGAAGATGAGGGGCCGTGACGCACGGGGACGCACGTCCCGAACGGGGCCCGCGGGCGGGGGGACCGGCCAAGGGGGATGGCGTTGCACTGCACTGGGCAGCGCTTGTGCACACTTGGGCCCCCACCCCCGCCACCGCCCCAACCGCTTTGGCAACCTCCTCCAACCGCCGGTCTAACCGCCTCTGGGGCTGACTCAGAGGCCCCTCCCCTTCTGATGCATCCCTGCCTCCGGGGCATTGCAGTGCTCCATGCCACTCCCCTGCCCCCCCCAAACGTGCGGTGCAGCTGCGTGGAGGGCGCCGGAGGCCCGGCGGGGGCGGGGGGGGGGGGGAGTGTGGAAGTGGCCTGCACACACACACCGCCCTGCGTGTCCCACAGCCCAGGACATCGATGTGGGGCCAGTCCGACACCCCCTTTGGGCGGAGGCATTGCTCTGTGCCCCCCCCCCCCCCGACCACCACCGACAATGCCCTTGGGCCACGTACTTCGTGACCCCCATTTCGCAGCGCCCCGGCCTCACGCCCTCTCAGAGCGGAGGTGTAACCGCGGCCGATTCGCAGATTTTGAGGGATGGGGTTTGGGTCAAGTAATTTTTATAAACTGTCCGGTGCCATTGACAACTGTTCGACATTGTGACGACATTGTGACGACCATAACGAGGAAGTAATCATTTAATAATCGGTACCTAGTCGTTATGAAGTGTAGTATTTGAGCAATCATGTACGATGATTAGTAATCAAATGATGCAGAATGTAGCTCATCTAATTATCAGTTTTTTTTGAATCGCTGTGCAATACCAAACATCGAGACCTCTTCTCTGTCCTCAGGGCATTCGCTCCGTGATCCCACTGACCGAGCGGGGGCCCTGCCACTCCGTGCCCTTTGCAGTGCGGGGCCCGGTCATGGGGAGGGCCCGGGGCCTCGGGGCGCTGCGCCCTTCTGTGCCCCCAACACGTCCCCAAAAGACCGCTGGACGGCCGGACTGCACTCGGGTCCAGGGGACGGGGGGGGGGGGGGGCAGTGGGAGGGCCGCCCCCCCAGAGACGGAGGGGCAGACAGAGTCAAGGGGACGGCACCACAGCAACGGCGGCGGCGGGGCACGGCGATGCGCCGGCCTGCCCTCCGCCTTCAACACCGGCGCCGACCGACACGGCGCCCCACAGCACACCTCCAAATCCGAATCGCTGGACGACACCCCGCGCCATGTCTGCCCCGGCGCCGGCCGGACCTCTGCAAACACGGGGACGGGCACATGGGGGGGGGGGGGGGCACGGGCGGTGGGGGGCGGGCGATCGAGTCGTTCGGCATTCGACACAAGGCCAGAGCACGGGGCAGAATCCGCTACTTTTCTGATGCATTGCCCTGGATCAGCCTGGGCTCCCGAAATGGCCCCTACAAAGGGGGTGTTTTCGCACAGCACCAATTACGTTGTTCACCCCGGGAACACCCCTGAAACCATTCAATGCATTCAAAACAGCATCGGGGGTGCAGAATTCAGGACCCTGGGACCCGTGGCAAGCATCCGACTAAAACAAAAATTCCCTGGTGTACCAGCAGGGGGGGGGGGGGGTGTAGGGTGCAGACTTCAGGACTCTGGGACCCGTGACTGCCGGTGGTGGAAAACAGCCGACTTTGCACACAGCACACGGTGTGGCCCCGAAGAGCAAACCCGTTGGTGGTAAGCACGGTTGCTTGGTCGGGCTAGGTAGCAAAATCTCCGCGAGTTGTGCGCACCGCGTCAGGGGCTCGCCCCACAGACTTGCACTATCGCCCCCAAATGCCCCTGAACACCGATGAACCGCATCACCCAGACAGCCTCCGTCCCCCTCTAATGTTATGGAGGCCCTCGGCCGTCCCCATCCGTTGCCCCTCTGTCTCTTCCCCCCCCCCCCCCCCCGGGGGGGGGATTGCAAAGGGGGGGGGGGGCTACGCCCGTCCAGGCCCATCCATGTGTCCCCCTTTCCCCAGTTCTTCGGATGATGTGTGCCCCGCCGCTCCGGCGCCGCATCAGCCGATCACTAGCCCACCATCACGAGTCCAGAGTACCACTGCGAAGGGGCAGGCGTCCCAGGCCCATATTCAAGTGGCGTGTGCCCATTGACATCTATCATCAGGACGGGGGGCAAACTTGATTGGCACACACCACCTCCATCAGTCCATCCACCCATACGGAATCCGGTCAGGCCATGGCTTACCCCCCCCCCCCCCCGACCCTTACCCCCCACCCCATCCACAACAGACAATTCTCCACGGGAAAAAAAAAAGGAATTTAATACAGGATCCCGAAATTTGAGGTCGGTTTTAGGTACACAAACTTTTTTTGGCCTCTGACCCCCCCCCCCCCGAAGGAACTCTGGGCTATTGCATGTGTGCACAAGTGGCAGTCAGCACAAAGCGCAGAAAGAAATTTGGCTCGTGAGCCCCCCCCCCGCCCTCCTGGTGTAGGTCACGGTCGCCACTCAGCCGTGGCCTGGCTCTGGTACATAGACCAACGATCATTGCATTGATGTCCTGTTGCCCCTGGATCACCCATTGGGTTGCGTGGCAAGTGCAACAGCATGTGCACATGTGCATGCCACTCCTGGATGCCACCCGTCCACACATTGCAGACGGTCTTCCAATTCCAAAAACGTGCAAAGAGGTGGTGTCCCAGCCTCGCACCATACAAACCAGGCACATGACATTCTTTTGGGGGCGATAGTCAAAATCTTCTGCCCAAACACCAGGGGAATGATGTGCAAGCGACCCTTGTCAGCCATCATGAGGTCTATTTTCAAAATCCAACGATTGCATGGGCCCATACGATCTCTTGTATTGGAAATCAGTACACCTGCCGAAGTGCCCTGCCGAAGTTCCCGGCACCAAATCACTCTTCCAAAAGCGAAGAGGACTAAAATGGCTCCATGAACACAACCATCTTGGGGTCTCCAATGCGGAGAGGAGCGGTGTGGCCACAGCAATCATTCTCATATCAGGAAACGTACACAGTGAAAAATGTAACTCGTGTACAAAAAAAATCGTCAAGTCGTGTACTTTTTTTTTGTTGTAAGTCGTGTAATTTTTTTTTGCGGTAAGTTGTGCAAATTATGAAAAAAGTAATAGAATTTTTTTTGGCAGTAAATGTGTGTGTGTATTTTTTTTTGGCAGTAAGTCGTGTAAATTGAAAGAAATGGAACTTCTGCAATACATGCGCAATATGTACAATTGGCGGTTCCGTACAGCATCCCAAAACGACCTTAACGATGGGACGCCGAGTCCACAAAGCATTGTAAGCAATGCAACAACATACACAACTACATTTCGAGGCCCCTCAAAACCCCAATTGCTGAAGGAGGTTTGTAGCCCGTTGAAAAATGCTTGAAAACAGGGGCCCAGCGGAACAGCGCCTTTGCACTGTGTGGGCACTGCATGTGAAGGCCGTCCCGTGCACTCAGCAGAGGTGGCCCGACAAATGCGCTTGCGATGGGACGGCCGCGGCCACAGGCACAGCCCCTCTGAGACAGAGCGTGTGCTGCGGTCGTCCCACACAGAGTACATGCCCAAGGGCCCCCAACGGGCATTGGCATGCCCAGAGGCGGTGCCGCACGACCCCCTTTGCTGCCAACAGACCGCACTGCACAACAGCGGAACGAATGGCGAGGGGGAGGCCGCACAACACCGCGGGCACACCGACGTCGCCGCCCGCCACACAAAGGAGGACCGCCGCGATCACGTACCATAGGCGCCCCATCACGCGTGCCGTGGATTGGGATGCCCGGCCCCGACATCAACTCCAGGGGCGAAGCGCGGCACCAACGGGACCATCATCTGCGCAGAGGGTGCGGGGCTGGGGGCACGAGGCTTCGGCACAGAAGGCGCCGCCCGGACAGACTTGGAGGACCCCCCCACCACCACCACCCGAACCCCGATGCTGCAGTTGCGGATGTCCACTGTCTATTCCGTGCTCACAGGGGGCAACAGCCGGATGCAGGTCATTCCAGCGCAGACTTGGCAGTGTGATGAGAAGGAGCTGGATCTTACTGCGCCGGACAGGGGATGCAGCTTGTTCCTACTGAGTTTTGGATGCGGCGGATATTACCGAATGGCACATGGGACAGCGCTGATTCCTAACGAAACTCAGTGCCCCTGCCAGCGCTAGTGGCACGTCTGTTCCAGCGCTCCACACAGGCACGTCCTCTGTATGCACATGCAGCAACGTGCGGCAGTCCTTGGCCTCTTGCTCTGTTCCAGGCTTTTGCTATGAACAGACTGGTCGGTCGGTCAAGGGCTCGCTAACTTCAGCAGTCCGTTGATCCCTGTTGCCTGCTCCCATTGTTCGGGCTTCCTGTAGTTCCCTCATCTCCACTGAGCGTATCCTGTCGATGAGCAAATCTGGTTAGTTAGGTTTTGTCCCTTCAACACATAGCATGCACAGCACTCAAGTGGGTTCTCTTGTTAGTTCCAACAGGGATCAGGGTACCGATGGGCTGACAAACGGACGACAACATTGAGGAACAGAGCAAGTCGCTGTCCTTTTATTCCCGGTCTGCAATGCATTAAAGAGCGATATGGTACAGTACAGTGCAGCGCAGTACGGTATGCTATGCCCATACCTCACCCTAGCCACAATTGTCGCAACAGGCATCAGCACACAATGTGCAGGCAAATGTCAGCATGTTCTGGACGTCCCCACTGCCCATCAGGGGCATCAGGAGCTGTGGAATAGAAGCCCTTTCCAACCTGATGCCTCATCTTAAAAAATGGCAAATGCTTGCCCTTTGGGGCAGGCTTTGGAGCAGGCTTAGCTACAGGTTTTGGAATGGGGTTAGGCTTCTCATTCCTTGCCCCCCCCCCCCGTGTCCAGGAACCGGCAATGTTCGACCGCGGAACCAGTGGTTCGTTCTTGCGCATGACCGTGGGCAGCCCCGTGCCGCGGAAAAAAATTTTCCGGTGCGTTGCGCCGCGGCATGCGCATCCTCTCCTTTCCCACACTTAACCACACTGACAAATGAACACCAGTTGTCCTGCACACCTGAATAGCTGTCCCACATCCACCAGAACCATGAAAAACCCATTACCCTGGCAAAAAAAGGTGATGTGGAAAATTCGACCGTGGAACCAGGGGGCGGTTCTTGCGCAAGGTGGTTCTTGGACACGATGGGGGGGGGGGGGGGCAAGTGTCATCAACAACAGTTGCAAGCAGACTGTTGGTATGAGCAGGAGGTATCCCGCCCCCCCCCCCCCTGGCCGCCTTGTCTCAGCTACGGAAAAGTCCCAAATTAATACGGTCCCTACGCCTGCTGTAGCTGAAACAAGGCCGTAGGTTACACGCACCACACCACACCAAAACGCACGCACTGGTGGAAGAAAGGGACTATATCACACAAATACTCCCAAAATCAGAGCTATGTGGGTTCAAGTGGGCAAACTCTCACTGTCCATGACTCTATGTAACTGGCAAATTTGTCACCAAACCAATGTGTCCCAAATTCATTAGGTCCCTACGCCGGCTGTAGCCCCCCCCCCCCCCCCCCTGCACAAGCACTGGTTTGTCCAAGCATGGGACCCCGTCTGACCGTAATTTTCCTGGTTTTTTCTGACTGCAGTTCTTGTGGTCAGAAATGCAACGTGACGCGGTTGTGCTCCGGTTGTAGAGGGGAACGGGGGGCTTGTTGTGCCCCCCCCCCCCCCCCTACTGTCACTGTGGCGGCCTGACACCGCGGCTGTTTTAATGTGGTGCATTGGAACGCGGCCCCCACTTCTTGTGCATGTGTCATTTGCCTTCATATGTCACTCTGTCGGACGCTGCTATCTGTACTGCCGCAACCTATGGTGCTAACAATACTGTGGGGTTTTTTTCACAATGGAAACATTCTTCACCTATTTTGTTTTTCAACAATGCCGGGCACTGCAATGCTAAGACTCGCAGATATCCTACACTGCCGACACTATTTTTGTTTTATGCAAACATTGATCAAACGGGGGCGGGGGGGGTGCGGACTTGCGGTCGGGGGGGGGGGGGAACCAATTGCGAAAAATGGCGGAAAAATTGCGGGAAATCGCGGAAAAATTGCGACACTGTAAGCAACCCTAGCTCACCGGATTAAACCGTACCTGGGGTTCGGCGTACCTATCGGCTCGGCGTACTTATCGGCTCGGCGTACTTTCAGCCGGCCGAAAGTACGGTTTAATCCGTCACCCCCCCCTTGTTTTGGCCGAAAAAATGGCCGGAGGTACGGCCGTACTTTCGGCTGGCCGATCGGCCGGCCGAAGGTACGGTTTAATCCGTCACCCCCCCTTGTAGTAATACCCCCATATACTAACAACCCCCCCCCTGTATATTAATAACATGACTCCTGCGGTGGCCACAGACCGCCTTTTGTGTGTTCCGCCTTGTGTGTGCACCGCTTTGCCTGTGGCCCCTTTAATAACATGACTCCTGCGGTGGCCACAGACCGCCTTTTGTGTGTTCCGCCTTGTGTGTGCACCGCCTTCTGTGTGTACCGCCTTGCCTGTGGCCCCTTTAATAACATGACTCCTGCGGTGGCCACAGACCGCCTTTTGTGTGTTCCGCCTTGTGTGTGCACCGCCTTCTGTGTGTACCGCCTTGCCTGTGGCCCCTTTAATAACATGACTCCTGCGGTGGCCACAGACCGCCTTTTGTGTGTTCCGCCTTGTGTGTGCACCGCCTTCTGTGTGTACCGCCTTGCCTGTGGCCCTAGTACAAGGGGGGGTGACGGATTAAACCGTACCTTCGGCCGGCCGAGTCGGCGGGCCGAAGGTACGGCCGGACTTTCGGCCGGCCGAAAGTACACCGAGCCGATAAGTACACCGAGCCGATAGGTACGCCGAACCCAGGTACGGTTAAATCCGGCGGGCCAGCAACCCTGCGTAACCCTCAAGGTGCAACAGTTCTGGACAGGTGGCTCAGATTTTTTTCAGCCATACAAAAGGTCCATGGGCGGCACAATTACAGGAGGCCTCCCTCAATATCACCATGGAATTGAAGCATGAACCGAAGGCGGCGGATGTTGTCATCCAATTTGTGTTGCCGCATTGAAACCGTCCCACCCTGTGAGAAATGGCTCATCGGGGAACTGTTCCTTCCTTTGCCACGGGGACATGCTGCAGTACCTTGCCCCTGCACCCCCACCACCAGCCCCACGTTTCCTCTTCAAGGGACGAGACGCAAAAACCTCCTCGGACTCTGCCTCAAGGGAGTGTCTCAGATGGTGATGCCATATTGCTCGTGGCAAAACAAAGGACGAACAGAGTGTGGCACACCAGCAAATGGCAGTTGTCAGACACACGTTGTAGGATGGCCCTGTGGCATAGGAAGGAACCGTTCAGTCGTCTTAATTCAAGGGTGGCAGCATTGACAGCAAGGGTCACCTGCAAGCACGTAAGAAGGGCAAAGCAGAAAAATTGCGGGAAAATTGCGGAAAATTGCGATCAATTGCGGAAAATTGCGGAAAATTGCGAAATCGCAGAAAATTGCAGAAAAATGCAGACCTCAACCCCCCCCCCCCCCTGGATCATATCTTTTTTCTCACCAACACCAGGCATTTCCCTGCGTGTTATTGAGAAATGCATACTGGCTCTTATGCCCAATCCAGTCGGAAACACGGTTTGTTTTAACTCATTGTCTGAGTTTTTGGACCGAGTAAGAATCTGAGCATGCCTGCGGATGGGAACACGGTAGTCACTGCGGTCACCTTGGCCATCGGGCAAAAGGGGTACTAAATAGCCTACTCTTCGCACAGCCCGGGCACAGTACACGGTGCCCCCCCCCCCCCCCCCCAAGTAACTGTGCAATGCCGAACTTCTGGTTCCGCTTTTTTCCTTCAGTTTTTCAAATAATTCCTGTGCCCCGTTCTTCTCAAAATGATTGTGTTCCTCTTCTTGTACGTGTTATTCCAAGTTTGGGAGGCCTTTCTGGTGTTGGGATTGTGGCAAGGAAGTTTCAAGTGCATCAGGTAAGCACCCAAGAACCACTTTTAAAGAGGGCACGACCCAATACGCCACACACTCGCCACCCCCGCGCGCACACAAACGCAGCCAAAGACACAGCAGAGTGCCAAATTCTCATCAGGCCATGTGCGACATGTTTGCGCATAAGGCTATGCGCCTTTCTGAGACAGCTGTGGCACCGGGTGTGCACATGGGATGAGAGCTGGAGCTGTATTTTGGGACGTTGTGCTGGTTTGCTGAGTGCAACCAGTCAGCCACAGGCGCACGAGCCACAGCAACAGTGCAGCTTTGACGAATCAAGCACGCCAGGCAGCTGGCACAACCGTCTCGAAAGTGGAGGAGGGGAGCTCAACAACAGCATTGCTGCGGTAAAATAGGGAAGTCTGCACTCCAGTGTGGCTCATACCCGAATGGGGACATTGGGGTGGGCAGCCCAGGGGACGTGGCGATCTGGCCAGTCGTGGGGATTGACTGCAAAAGCATGCGAAGTGAGGCAATCCAACACATGAAGAACCTGAAATGAAGCCCCAGGTACAAAGAACACAATGGAGGGGCAATTGGGTCTGTTTAGAGCACTGCATGCGCAGATTGGTGGGGCTGTGGAACGGTGCAGTTTGAGGTCGAAGGGGCACGCTGTGCTTCTCATGTCACCAGGGAACCAGGATTTTCAGAGCTTTGCCCACCTTGACTATTCAGCCTCTGCCGAAACTCGCATGGCTTTTTGTAAAAAAAAATGTTCACTCTTACCCCCCCCCCCCCTATCCCTTGCGCAAGCACACTGAAAGTCAGGAAAACGACGGTCAGACGGGGTCCCGTGCTTAGGCAAGCCTGTGCTTGCACGCAACACGCGGTACCAACAGAATGCATGTGGCAAACACCTGCCCATACCTCACCCTAGCCACAATTGTCGCAACAGGCATCAGCACACAATGTGCAGGCAAATTTCAGCATGTTCTGGACGTCCCCACTGCCCATCTGGGGCATCAGGAGCTGTGGAATAGAAGCCCTTTCCAACCTTACGCCTCATTAAAACAGGGCACATGCGTGCCCTTTGGGGCAGGCTTCGGAGCAGGCTTGGCTACAGGTTTTGGAACAGGGTTAGGCGTCTTATTCCATGGGACAAAACTGTCATCAACAATATCTTTCGTGAAGTAAAGCTTGCCCTCAAACACATGGCCAAGGCCCCAAATCCCACAGCCCGCTTTGGCCCACACAATCTGCACCCCATCATCCTCCCCAGAATCTGAGCAAGACGATGAAGACAAGACAAGACACAAGTGTGCTTGACTTGGGAAAAGCAACAACATGGGAGCACAAATCAGCAGTCTGTCTCCGTAGCACTTCAGCCGCATTCCGGGCTCGGGCACTGGCGTCTTGGACAGGAGGCCGGGATTCCACCTTCGTGGCACGTCATAAGATCCCTGAACGAAAATGACATTGAAACACACAAACACCCGACCACAACCCACACACACGGAAATGCAGTGGTCTGCACCGATTAGTTTGATGACTATCACGCAGGACATCTGTCCGGGTGTCTTGGGCAGATACCTTCCGGCGAAAGCAAGACATAGGGCCACCCCATCTGCAAAGTGATCAGCACACCTACACACGCCCGTTGGGCGGCATGCGGGGCACACGGCCACGCACACCTACGCCGGGCGTAGAGCAACAGGCACAAGCAGTGCGCAAACAGCACAGGTCCTCCTTGAACAGCGAACTAGGCAGGTCGATCAAACAGTCATAGAAAAAGGGTGCAAGCATGTGACTACTGGACGAAGACGCACGCTTCAAGAAAGAAATGGACACTCAGAAAGTACAGGCACACACACGATGCAACCGCAAACACAAGAACAGAGCAAGAAAAGCGGTGGAAAGAAAACTCCTCAGGGACAGCAGCGCTGTCCGAGACGTCTTTCTGCTGAACGGGAAAATGAGGGCAGCGCGGCATGGCGGGGCAGCGTGTAATCCAGCAGGTCGGCCCGCGGCCCTGTGGAGGCACACACACAGACACACAACTGCGAAGCCCTAAACACCACGTGCAAGCGGAACAGGAAGACTTGTGGACATCTCAAGGCTGACAGATCTCGTCAGCGCCACTGCACTCCTCAACAAAACAAACAATCAAAGAAGCATGTTGAATAGGCGCCGTTTCGGCACCGCAGGCGCAAGGAGGGTCAGGGGGTTTGCTGGCGTCACCTCATCCTGCCCTGACCTCCTACTCCTTCTGTACCGGAGCCATCTGCGGAATGCTCCAAAAATGCGGAGGCAGTTGCTCGCCTTGCGGTGCCTGTCACGGGAGTGGCGGTGCAAAACGTATCATGGGGTCATGTTGCACAGAGGGTAGGGCAGTGGTGTCACCGGATCGCAGACAGACTGGGCACACCCGGTCGGCGTGCCCTGAGAGTTGACCTCACCGCTGCACGCCCCACTTGGTGATGCCTCAGCTGTGCCACCCCATGTTTGGTTGATGGCGATGGTGCCATTTGCAATTGCACGCGCACACACACACACACACACACACACACACACACACACACACACACACACACACACACACACACACACACACACACACACACACACACACACACACACACACACGCGCGCACACACACACACGCGCGCGCGCGCACACACACACACACACACACACGCACACACACACACACACACGCACACACACATTGAGAACCGCGAGACAAGAACAAAGCAAGAAAAACGGTGAAAGAGAACTCCTCAGAAGCTGGCCTCCCTAGACGTCATTCGGTCTGTTGAAGGGTGTGCAACAATCAGAAGAGATCCGCAAGCAATTTCCACGTCCCTTCCCCAGACCGCAATAAACCCTCTGAGGAGTCTGTGCTCCGTTTAGCCATAGCCGTTGCAATAAGCCGGATCCTGTGGTCGGTGGACCCACCCACCCACACACGCACACACACACAATGCGAATACGTCCAACGCCCACACGCAAAACCCCTGCGGATGGCTCTGCACAAGCGGGCACTGCACGTGAAGACTCCTCTTCAGGCCAGAAACAAGAACATGGAAGACATGTAGCAAGTCATGGAGGCTACGCGCCTTTCGAAAAAAAAATAGACACTCAGAAACACAGATGACGCACACACACACACACGCAGATGACGCAAAGCGACCAAACCCCAGCACAAGCAGGAGCAGGGCAGGCACTGGTCGGCAGTAGAATCTCGTTGGGCCGCTGACAGTCAAAGATACGTCATGACCATCGGCGACCAGGCGCCTTTCTGAAGTAGACCGTTCGTGCAGCTGGGCCGCAGCGGACTGATATCTGCAAAGCAAAAACCCGCTGCACTGCCACACCCACACACACGCACACTAGCGGTGCCGAGAAGGGGAGGAAGGGGGAGGGGGGGGGCGACACAAGAGAACAGCCTCGGTTTGCTATGATTTGCCCTCCGCCCGCACGGACCCCCAAACGCGCACTGCCGCAGATCCCCGGCTGCAGTGCTCTAGGGCTGTGCCAGGCCACTCGGTTTCTCCGGAGAATTCGTTTGCTTGCGGTGCCGCGCCCTTTCCCTCGGGAGGTCGGCCGCCCGTGCGCCACTACGCCTGCGGCTGCGAGGCCGTCGCCTCCGGGGCCGCCCGCGCGCCGTCCACACCCGGGCCTCGCGAGAGGGCCCGGCCCTGCTCCGCGCCCTCCGGTCCTGTGGGTGCCGCCGCGCCGGCGTCCCCCGCCGCCGCGGCGGCGGCGGCCGGGCCGGGCGCGGCATCGGCGGAGGCCAGCGCCGCGCCGGTCGCGCCCAGCGCCGCCGCGCCGGCCGCGGCCGCCGGAGGCTGGCGGGCGGCGGGCGGGGGGGTGGCCGCCTCCTTCTTCTTCTTCGGCCGCTTCTTCAGGCGCTGCACGTTGTCGGGGCCGATGATGAAGGCCACGATCTTCCAGAACACGAACACGACGGAGCCGGTCACGGCGGCGAGGCCGCCCACGATGCCGACGAGGACCACGACGAAGATCTCCTCCAGCGCGTCGAAGATCACGAACAGGACCGCCGCGATGACCCCCAGGACCCCCATGATCGAGAGGAAGAACGTGGCCTCCGTCCCGGTCTTGGCCGCCTCCCGCAGCTGCGCCACGCTGAAGCGCTGCAGGAACCCCCGCGGCTTGGGCGCCGGGGTGTGCACCGCGTCCGCGTGCGTGCGGCCCGCCTGCGGGGCCGGCCGCACGTACTTGGCGCGCCCCGTGCGGCGGACGCCGTCGTGCGGCAGGGCGCCGTCCCGCTGCCCCATCAGCCGCACGCGCCCGGTCGTGATGGCGCGGGCGGCGCCCGCGCCCGGCAGCGGAACGGCCGCGAGGGCCAGGGGGCGCCGGAAGGCGGACGCGCGGGACGCGAGGCGCCAGAGCCGGTCGGCGGAGGGCGCCAGTGCGACGTGCGGCCGCGCGGCGGTGTCGGCACTGGACGTGGCCTTGTCTGCGGTCCGGTGCTCCAGAGGCTCGTCCTGAGTTCGGCCGAAGAGCACCCCTGCGATGCACGCGGCCGAGGGCCATGGGGCCAACCGGGGGTCGCGCTGCTCTGTCGCGTGCTGATGGCCCAAGCAATGGACGTCGAGGGGCCGGGCCGAGGAGGGCCACTGGAGGCCGCCTGCCGGGGTCATTGCACCGCCTCCCAGACCGCAGAATGGTCGTAGCTTGCGGGTCCCCGAGTGCATGGCGGCCAGAGGCTGACGGCAGCGCCCTCGGGCTGTGGCGGCGGAGCGCACCCCGAGGCTGTCAACGGGGAATAACGGGCCACGACGAAAGACAAGCATGGCTAAGGTCAAAAAAAAAGAGACGCTGAAGAAGCCCTTCTCGGAAAACCCTTTCCAAACCCCTGTTCACATAAATTCCAATGAAATGCATGCCATCCATGGAATTACACTGATATCACACACCGCAGGCGCACTACGTGGACGGGATTCCCTTTGTGTCAATCGGTGACGGATTCTTGAGCCCGTTTGAATCCCTGTTCGGCCCAAGAATGGCCTTTTTCAAGGCTTTTGGGAACTAGCATGTGCTGATATGGGTCGAAATCAGCTGAAAACACCCTAAAACTACTTGTTTACACACCCCCAAGTGATCTCAGAATTATTTTGGACCACTTTTGACCCACCCCTGCTGACCCTGCGATGCACCACTCCTTAGGGGGATTGGCATTGTGGATATCCTTTTCAGTGTTTCCATTCATCATTATTTTCTCACCAAGCACAGCGGTGAAAAATGTAAGTCGTGTACAAAAAAACCGTATAGTCGTGTAATTTTTTTTTTATGCTGTAAATGCGTGTAATTTTTTTTTTGCTGTAAGTCGTGTGAATTATAAAAAAAAATTGAATTTTTTAATTTTTGCGGTAAGTCGTGTAATTTTTTTTTTTTGCTGTAAGTCGTGTAAATTATAAAAAAAATTGAAAAATTGAAAGAAATCCAACCTTTGCAATACATGCGCAATATGTACAGCTGCCGGTTCCGTACGGCACCCCATAGCGACCTTAACGATGGGACGCCGAGTCCACAAAGCACATAGTACTCTGCGTGGCCACCAATTAGTTGGGACTCGGCCAATATAACATAGTTTCACGTGTTGTCATTGGCACTAGACTCAAAATCAGGCCCAAGAGAAGAGTCCTGACAGGGCCATGGCCAACATCCAGTGTGCCTGCACTGGGAACAAAATCAGGCTCAAGAAAAAGAGTCCCGACAGGGCCATGGCCAACGCTACTGCCACCATTATAGGCCACCAAGGCACTGGCATGGGGCCAATATTATAGCAATCTTATACGCTCCACCATTGGTACACCAAACGGCGGAGGAAAATACAGCCCACAAAACATGCACCCGCTACAAGTAGTTGCAGAATGCACGCTTGTAGATCAAGTCCGTTTTTGTGTCACCGGACTTGGGCTTTGCACCAGGATTGGCGTTAAGCTGACAAGCGGCGCGCAACTCTGGAACTACCTGCTTGCACAGGTCATCAATGAAAAGCTGGTCACGCTCCAGCTGGCCAGATGCATCTGCTGGGTAGCCATCCGGCACCTTGCGCCACTCTCCACGGATGAGGACCTTGGGACGGGTGTCCTCCTCCTCGGTGGGAGTGTCCACGGAAGGTTGCGGCCTGGCCTCCGGGCTTTCCACGCTCTGCTCGGCGGAGGCCTCCTTGCCTTCGAGTGGGGTGGGGGTGGCCTGAACACTGTCCTCCTTAGCCGAAAGTGCACCTTCAACTTGGGTGCTGGGGGGGAAACCAGGAGGGCCAGCAAGCTCGATCACGCCCTCCACATCATCACCGGGCGCTTGAGCGACCCGCACAGCACGATCAGCGTTAACAATGCTGAGCACATAGTCCACAAAACCGGCACCCATTGGGACAAGGGGCACATTGGAAAAAGTACCCCGGTGCTCCACCACCTGCTTTGCGATGTTCAAGCTTTGAAAACCACAAGACCAACCGTCCGTTTGGAATCCCAAGGCGCGGTGCTTGGTGGTTCGCGAAAGCTTCTTCAAGGCCGACAAGAAAGGACGGATCAAATGAGTGGAGCTTAGGGGTTCCCAAACCCAAATAGTGAAAAGCTCCAACCGGACACGACAATCGAAGGCACACACAAACCAGTGCAACCCTTCCTTGTCATTGGAATTAACCACAAAAATGTGGCGGCGGCACCACCTCACCCCTGCCGTATCGGGGATCCCCACCGCTGCAGAGCGGGGGGCAAAATCAGAAGTGGCCCACAAGTGGGCAAATTGGCTACCTCACCCCTGCCGTATCGGGGAGCCCAACCGCTGCAGAGCGGGGGGCAGAATCAGAAGTGGCCCACAAGTGGGCAAATTGGCTACCTCACCCCTGCCGTATCGGGGAGCCCAACCGCTGCAGAGCGGGGGGCAGAATCAGAAGTGGCCCACAAGTGGGCAAATTGGCTACCTCACCCCTGCCGTATCGGGGAGCCCAACCGCTGCAGAGCGGGGGGCAGAATCAGAAGTGGCCCACAAGTGGGCAAATTGGCTACCTCACCCCTGCCGTATCGGGGAGCCCCACCGCTGCAGAGCGGGGGGCAGAATCAGAAGTGGCCCACAAGTGGGCAAGGTGGCTACATAACCCCTGACGCTTTTTTTTTCTGCTGTAAATGCGTGTAACAAAAAACCGTCAGGTCGTGTAATTTTTTTTTTTTGCTGTAAGTCGTGTAATTTTTTTTTTTCGCTGTAAATGCGTGTAACAAAAAAACCGTCAGGTCGTGTAATTTTTTTTTTTTTGCTGTAAGTCGTGTAATTTTTTTTTTTCGCTGTAAATGCGTGTAACAAAAAAACCGTCAGGTGGTGTAATTTTTTTTTTTTTCGCTGTAAGTCGTGTAAGCCGGCTTACACGACTTACAGCGAAAAAAAAAAATTACACGACTATACGGTTTTTTTGTTACGCGCATTTACAGCGAAAAAAAAAAATTACACGAATTACAACATACACGCACAGCGCAGGAAGGGTAATTGTAAAAGTATGCAAAAAGCTCACTATCAAGGCTGATTTTTGTGCGTTTTGACACCCACAAGGGGTTGTTGAGCCCACTAGTCGGATGCAAGGCACATAGCGCCACAAGGTGTTTGTTCATCGTTATATTGCTTCTATATTGCAAATGACCACCTGGACCAAAATTCTAGGCCCCAAACACCCCCCAAAATGGCTTTTTTTTGCCATTTTTGACAGATTTTGAAACAGCAACTAGCGACGCGTGGTCCTGGCCGCCGGTGTTGAGTTTCTTGCTCAAAACCGTTGCGAGATTCCACTTCATACTAATAGGTGTCACTCTCCCAAATTTCGGCCGAATCCAAATCACCACAACAGAGTTCTGATTCTCACCGGTTTTGCGCATGCTTGCTGCCATTGTGCTTGCTTGCTTGCTAAAAGGGGTAGCTCCAACGTACCAGCCGAAAGAGGGTTATAAAACCCTGCTGGTTCCACCAGCTCGGTGACCCTAACCCAAAAGGCTAACTGGGTAACAAGGGTAACTGACTGCATACCAACTGCTCGAAGCACATATCCTGTGGAGAACCATACATTGTATCATTGCAGCGGTGGGCATGCATGCGTCATGGACTTGTTTGCTGTAGGGCACCGTTGACAAAATTCCGTCTAGCAACAATGGAAATAATGGTCTCGGTCAATTGAGCCCTTTTCCTAGCCCCCCCCCCCCCCCCCCACAAGAGAAAGTCCACTGCCCGCCTCAGGAGATTTCCCATTATCATAGTCCAACCACCACCTTGCAAAACTTCAGCTTTGGAAATGAAATTGTGCCTTCCAAGCCCCACGGAACCTGCACAACTTTCTAATGTGGAAAATGCTAATTTCAAAAACTAGGCAAAAATTACACATTCTCACTACCTTTTTTGCGCAAAAGCAAAAAAAAATAATATGCATCATTGCTAGCATTCTTGTGCTACAATCCTCAGAAAATTACGCTGTTCTAACAAATGCGACTCCGTTTCACCTTAATGGCTGCCGAAATGCTTGAAACTTTACCCTCAGCTCATGCTCTGACCCAGGATGCATGTGGGTCCGTGCGGCTGGCTGATTTATGCGGTTCCACCAAAACTGTTCCTGTATTAAATATATGTGCAGTTCTTGACCAGTGCAGTGCCTCCACGTCCCAAATTGTCTGCTGCTTCCAAAATGCATTGTTCTTGGAACACTCTTTACCCAGCACATCCACATCGTCAGATACAACTATTTTTAAAAAAAACCCATAAAACTCTCAAGTGTGCCCCTTCTAAATTCATGCACAGCTGTTTCTATTTCGCGGAATGGCTGCTGTGTAACTATCGGTGTGCTGTTCCACAGCATAAAATGGCTGCACTCCCTCCCCAGCTGGTGTGACCATTCCTATGGTGCATGTTACCTGGAAAATGGGTTCTGACAAACCTCAGAAGGGGAGGGTGTGTAGGAGGGGTCCCCCACCTCCTCACGTTCTCAGAAATTCTAATTCAGCCCTACCCCTTAGCTGCCACCCATCCGGGTTAATCACAGCAGCAAAAGGCTCCACTCGTGATTAATGCCGTAAAATTACCACATACCATTGGCACCTCCAAAACAATGGTGGCGGACAGCCACAACACAGCACCAACCAGCCAGGTGGGGCACAGGCAATCAGAAGCCGCCAAGTGAAAAAAAGATACCATTGGCAACAGGGCCTATTTTTCTGCGGCATTGCACTCTTTAGATGTACAGGGATGCATGTCTTCTGTGCGGGAGCCTCATCGTCAGGCGCAACCAAGGTGGCAAACGCTCAAGCTCCAACCCACTACTCATCACAACACAAGAATAGGTACAATCTTCAGGTCAACCACACTGCAGTGTCCCTTTTGGGCGGGTCACCCACAGAAAACACATGTGCTTTCTTCGGGAACCATTTACACTGAGGTTGTGTTGCGGGGCTGGGAGAATGGCAGGGTAGGTTTCACAACGAAATTCACAGATGCCACCGGTGCCTCTTCATGCGCATACTCGGCCCGTTCCTCAAGTCGCACCCTGCACTGAATCAAGTTAGGGCAGTATCTTGACTACTGCTTTTTTGGTTGAGGGTGGGCAGCAGCAGCAACAAGCATGTTGGTGGGCCCCTTGGAGGAAACTGACCCCGAGCTACAGGCAGCACTTCAAAGAGTCCCTCTCTGCCTACCCAGTGACACGACCTCAAACACACTGCAACCTCAAATACTTTGCTGTGTGAAATTTTCAAAAGGGAAAAGTGCAAGGAGGAGAAATAAAGGTATGAACGGCCGGTAGACAGTTGTAGACGCTCATATCATTCTGCGGGAATTCATGATGATGCAAAGATTACAGTGGCAACACACACCTTGAGCAGAACTCATTGCATACCAAGCCATGAAACCTGTTGTGTGTGTGCAAAATTCACCAAACAATGGTGGATTCAATAATATGGGGTTGTCCTGGAAATGCACAAACAGCACCTTCTGTATTCTCAAGGAAAACTGCTGAAGAAGGCCAAATATGCACACCAGAGGCAACCTGAAGACCAAGGGTAACAATATAGATGTCCGTGTGCAAAATGACCAAAAATAGTGGAAAGACACAGCCCAGGAGAATTCAGGGAGAATTGTAACTAAGTGCCAAATTTTTCGGGTGAGGCTCGCAGTGGGTTTCCAGAGCAATTGCCGTCTCTGTGCGGGGGAAATTCACCAGCTTCCCTTACTTAGGAAGCTTCTAATCTATTCCTCTCTCCCTTACTCCCAGTCGATGCAGTAGTCACAAAGGCGGTTTGCTACCCCCAGTAACTGTGGTCGTTTGCCCTGATGGACTGTTCCCCCTTGACAGTTTTGGATTGCTAAAATGTTACACGCACCTCATGTACCACCAACACAACACTTTTGTTATCTTCATCCCAGATGCAAAGCGCACTCCCCAGAGCACAAACAGCATCCACGCCAGGCTGAATGGACAGGGCCCTGTGTCTCTTGGAGCAACAGGGCAACACAATTGCTTCCTACACCGCTTCTGGTCTGCGATTCATTCCATGCTGGCTTGGCGCCCAGCTGCTCTCCGGTGGTGCAGGTTCCCATTTCCCACCATCCCCCGCCCCCTCGGATCGCTTCCAACAACCTGCGTTGGATCACGACTGGAGGCAAGATGTCTTGCAGCGTGTTTCGTTCGGTGTTGCAATGAGTATATATAACCGTAACCCACGTGAAAAAGAACCCCCTTTGCAATTACGGTTGTTGCGAAGCCGGCCGAATTTTCGGCCATGGTACACTTCCACGCCGGTACATGGCCACAGACTCTATCACAATGTCAGACAACTAGTTTGATGATTCTTCAGCCCTCAAACAGTTTCTCCTATCAAGAGGGGTTCACGAACAGCATGCTGCACAAGCTGCAACTGCCCTTTTTGCAGCAGACTCCAAAACCAAGAGCACCTTGTACAACATCACAGCTGCTGATCTCCGCCCATCTCTGTCTGTTCCACTCAACAACGCGATTGCGAATGCATGCCCAGCAACAAGGTGCACAACCTTCCCCGTGTCTTGTGTAGTTCAACTCATCCAGAGTGGGCTTCATCCGCTGGCTCTCATTGCCCTTTTCGGCGCGTATGTCATGTTGGCATCTCTCCGATTCATCAGAAAAGAAAGAATCATAAAAGAAGGGGTCGGATGGTTCCAGCTCCTCTGCGAATCCTTCCGGGAGACTTATCATGAGTACTCAATTATCTTTCTCATCATCGCAGCAGTCGGATTTCTGCACTACACCTTCCTCCAAAGGATCTTTCACGACTTCATTGGGTGCATCCTGCCCGGTATCTGGCGGGCGGCCCAGCTGACCACCGGGTGTCCGGCGAGTCCGACGACCGGGCAGACAGCGAACACAACAGCGCCTGAGTGGATGAGACCACGGAAAGGGGTGTGGAAGAAGCAACAACAATGACAATTCAGCAGTGCTCATCCAACCAAGGTGCGGGGCTTTTTGGGATAGCTGTGGCACTGGCAACACTAAGCCGATTTGGTTCTTACGTGTTCTTTTGCAGGAGTGGGCTTTTGCTTTAAGAGGTATGTTTGTGCATAGCATAGAACAGTGCCTGCAAACCTTGCGACCCAACCTGGCGACACGATTAGCAATAACAACTAAACAGGCTGGCAAACGAGAGTTTCATTTCCAATGCTAAGTCAGAGTCGCAACCTTTGTGGCTGAGCCAATTCTGCAATTCTGAGCGGCCGCCCGTTTAGGAGGGAGGTGGGGGGGCACGTGGGTGTTGAGCGTGCTTCTTTCACAATGACGCCCCCCCCCCCCTCTTATTTTGAGAGTGATGGATCCAAAAAGAACCATGGTTGGGGCTCATATTCCTTCTAGAGACTTGGACCAGCCCAACTGACGACCCGTTGATCCCACAAGCACAACATGCAGCAGAATACCGGTATATCACCATACAAGAGGAAGAATGATGAGGTATTGTTCCTTTTGGGATGAAGAGTACTTCCTCTTCCTCATGGCGGGAGCAATTCGCTGACCCCATGCCTCAAGTTCTTCAACCGCCATATACAAATCTTCACCTATACCCTCGCCAAATGCGCGGATGCCTAGAATGTCATGCTCACTTGCGCAAACCCCATCTCCAAACAAGCAAACACCTTCCCCAAAAAAGTGTTCGGATCCCAACCACTTTCTTGGGTGAGCAACTTAATTTGGTGTCCCATTGCTTTGATGGCCTGGCACACAAATGCACCAACACCAACACCATGTGTGGAATGTACTTGCCGAAGCCCGTTGGGCAGGCTCCGGGGGCACGTTGGCAGCATTCGCCCCGAACACAGGTCCCCTAGTTACGATGCAACGTGAAAAGGGAATGTTTCATGGTATGGTATCTTATGTTACTCAGGTAACATCGGGGGGGGGGGGGTCCGAGCACCCCTTGAGTAACACGGTTTAACCCGGATAGAAAGGGCTGGTGCCAATGAGAAAAATCAAAGGACGGCAGAGCTGGGGGCACAACTGCCGAACCGAAGTGCCGTGCACCACATGCCTCGGCGCATTTCCGTGTATGCGAGGCCCCATTGCCCCACCACCCGGTGTGGAAGACCCACAATGGGTGCGCATCTGTGTTGAGCTGCCACGCTATGCAAGGGGCTGGGTCCCCGTGCCATCTCCTTCACACTCAACAATGCTGCACACTATTATGCAGGTAGACATGTCCCCTAAGGACCGGGTGGTGCATGGTAGGGCGTCCATTGAGTACACGTGAGTTGCCTTAAGGAAGGAGCCATCCGCCACCAACCTGCCCACGTGCCTCAGTTACTACCGCAACAAAGCCTTTGATGAATGAAATGAGGGCTGTAATTTGCGAGGTTTTATTTGTTTTGGTGCTTTGGTGAAGTATTCTGTGCTTTCTGGCAGATTTGCCGCAAATTTGGCGTGCACACGGTAAAACTACAGTTGCCGTACGGCAAAAATATTTTCGCCGCACGGCGATTTTTTTTTACCGTACGGCAAGAATTAAAACACCGTGCGGCAAAAATCTGAACTTCAGTACACTGTGTCCATTTTTTTTCAACATTGTTGTCTTTGACCGCTGCCATTGCTTACTTTGTTTGAAACATTTTGAATCATGTTGTTTCTTGTGGGACTTCATTTGTTGCTTTGTGTGAGTTTGTTACATAAGTTACATATTCTTTCCCAACCTCTCTGTAAGCTTTGTGCATGACTGCACCTAACCATGGCACCCAAGAAGAATGTACAGCCCAAGCCAAGGGCCAAGCAGGCGCAAGTGGTTACTCCGGTGGATAGTGAGGTCGCGGGGTTGGGTGCGGATGATGATGTGGTGGCGCTTTTTGAGGAGAAACGCCCGAACGGAAAAAATACTTTTGCCGTACGGCAAAATCGATTTTGCCGTACGGCAAGTCTGGCAAATGCGGCAAATGTCGTTATGCCGCATTACAAAGCGCGGCGGGGTTTCTCAAGCCAAAAGTACATGTTAGGGGTAGTTTTAGTGTATGGCACTACACTTTTGGGGGGGTAAATGCTCATTGGGGGGGCATTGGTCGTTTCGAAACTGATTCTAGCCCCCCTCTTGCACTTGGGTTGAGAAAACTCCAAAGTTTCACACATTTTGCACTTTTGCCGGATTTGCCGCCTTTTTGCTGGTATCATCAAGCCGTGGTAGTGACATGGTTCTGGGAATTGCTGCTAGTTTTGGCCATTTTCACATGTGTGAAGTACCTAACCTCAACAATACACATGCCAACGTGTGGCCGTTTGCAAATTGCTGCCGGTGATGTAGTACGCCTTTTTGGCAGCAAAGCAGCAGTCGAAAGCACACTCCGGCACACTCAAACAACCTAACACGGACAAGGCACACAATATGTACCAGGCTGTGGTTGTTTAGTGAGCATGAAAGCCTCGATGCTCCCTGCATGAAGCAAAAACTTGAGCTCCACTTCAGTTGGTTGGGTTACCCGGAGACAAGCCATGGGAACGGAATCCACCCCAGCAAGCAACCTCAGACGAGCTATTTCTTGGTCCATGTTGGGGTCGAGGAAGTGACAACAATTAACAAACACACTATGCGCTGCATATGAAACGAATTGGCGAAATGAAATTTGGCACCTCTTCAAAGTATGTGGTACTTTTACAGCGAAGTCAAAAATTGCCCCTGTATCTGCTAAAAGTTGTTCACTATGGTGTGTTGGTTTCCCAACCTGTACACACCAATTACCTCCATTCGAAAATTGGACACCTTTTCCACCAAAACCCCATGTGCATCACTCCCTTGTATCAGCAGCCCCCCAACTCCTTCCCCTTTTGTAGGTGTACTACACCCAGAGTGCCCTTCTGCGTATCACGTCCTATCTGATGTCCTTGTTGACATTTTCATTTCACAATCCTTAAATTTCCCCTCAATCAGTCCTTGAGCAACATGTGTGCTGGGCAGATCATCTAACATATCCCACTCCACTGGATTGTCTCCCCTCCCTAAGCGACTCTCTCTAATCGACGGCTTTCTCCCACCACCTTAATTACCGGCCTTCCCTGCTTTTGAAAGATCGAATTTCTGCACAAGTCGTGGGCCAACAAAAGCGTGTCCTATCTGCCCTGCCACTGCCCACAGCTTGGCCCCAGTTGCTGACGCTAGGCTTTTCTCTGGCCCTACCTGTAATGTGATCTAAGGCATGCTGTGCGGCCGCCCCGGCAGCCAGCCCGGTTAACCCGTGCAACTCACGTTGGCCGTGGGCGTCAGATCCGACCGCCGGTACGCCCGCAAATAAACACCCCGCCTTGCCCTGCACCAAATAGCCCTGCAACTGCAACCCGTATGGGGGAATGTTTGCCCGGCGCACGCCCGGCGCACTACTTTTCTATTAACTAGCCTGACTTCAGCCCCAGATTTACCCTCTCATGGAGAAGCCCCCCAAGTAGACCACGTTGCACTGCACACCTTCCGTGCAAAGCGCGTTGCGTAATAAAGCAATAGCTGTGAATGTACTTAACAAACAACAGTCCCACAAGTGTGGGTGTCAATACATTCAGTACAATAGTGCTCTTCGCACTCATCACAAACTGTGACGGTGGAGCGCTTCTACAACACAACACAAACACTTCTGCCTCATCCTCTATCTCATCTTGCGTGGCGGCTGAGTTGCTTTGGTCAGTCCAAACATGAGGCGTGACATGCTCCCGTGGTCCGTAGGGGGGGGTGACGGACTTGCCTCCGAATGCAAAATTGTGTAAAATGCAACAAAATACACACTGACTGGTGCAACTCATTGGGGCCGCCACACCAGATGTTCCTAACCAAACCCCAATGCCACAACTGAGCAAACAGCTGTTGAATGCGTGCCCTATACCACCCGTGCACGTCATTGTAACATTGTTGGCGGGCTGTCAAAGTGCCATTCTTTCTTCCAATGAATGGCACAATGACATGAATCCGGCCTTTATAAGCACCATCATGGCCCCCAATCAGAAGTCAAAACCTACGTTAGGGGTCACAATGATGCCCCTAGTATCTCAAAATATGGGTCTCTAGTACAGCCGGACGCCCAAATAGCTGCACTGCGCTAAGTGCGCCCCCTTAGTGCACCCCCTAAAAGGCCACCGGTGGGGCATGGGTCAAAAAAGATGCTGGGCGCGCTAACGCTCCCCCTATGAGTCCCGAGGACATCCCATTTTCTGCCCCGTTCTTCAAACACCCCAGGTCAAAACCGCTCAAAATACGTGCACCCACCACACACTTGCTGCCAGAATACAAATGGCTGGACCATGACACCACAGCAAAAATAAAACTATGAGTAATGATTCAGCACCACATGCACCCTTTTCCGCCACACCCGACAACACCTAGGACGAGCATTAACATTCCTATGGAAATTCGTGGCCAATCAGCCCTCATCTATCGAAATTGTGGCCATGGACCAATTACTGCATTTCGTGAGATCACACCCACCAATCGGACCCCAACAGTGCTGGAGCGAATTAGATTTAGTTGAAATGTCTCCGCACATACCACGCCATGTTATTCCTGAATCTGTGTATTTTTTCTGGAAAAAGTGCTGTGTGGATAAATCCAAACCCCATCACGATTTGGGTTTTACGATCCATAAAACGGGCACCAAACAACTGGACACCATCGCGCGTAAGTCTGGGACGCAAGTTTCCACTGCATGACGTACACGGCCCTCATGTGCTTCCTATGTTGGGACTCCTCTTTCAACGACCGCTTCTCCATTTCTCTTCTGTGCTTGCCCAAACTACCGGCACACCCATAGGTGGGGGCTGTTCCGCACAGGTGGGGTGCCTCACACTGCTCCTATTAGAAAATAAACTGCCCCAGCTCCACTGTAATTTCCCGCCAGTTCTGCGCTACCCTAACAATTTTCTGGTAATTCCCGATCCACCAAACAAAGTCGGCCATTATACTATAGAACGTCTCCAGCAAACCCTGTCTGAAATTTCTGGTATGGAACTCACTGTGGAGGGTTCGGGCCATTCGCTTGATTTCCTGTAACACAGGAAGTGTTTCTCTTCGGAGCCTTTCAGAGCAAACGTCCATCACCCTAATTGTTGGGAATGCCCTTCACGTAGTGTGCACGTAGTGCAAAGTGTAGTTGCCCGTTCCTGTGCAAGTTAAGAAGGGTTTTTGAGTGTGAAATGATTTGATCTATCAATGACCTGCATCGCATTTTGGTTGTATGCAAAGTTGTGTCACGGTCATCCCCATGCCGCTAAGCACTTAACATTCGATATGGATATTGTAGGTGTGGGATTCACGGTGCTAATGATGGAAAACCAATTCATTAACACATCTCACTCAAAACAACGCAAACAAAATAGGACTAATTGGGTGCCTATAGATGGTCTAACAAAATATATACCCCGCCGGGGAGGTACAATCCTTACATGGACCGCTCTAAGCATTTGAAACCCCCTACTTCCAAAGATAGCTCCCCTTGTACTGCCTGCTTGCATATACCTACTGACCTCTCATCTCTTACTACAACTTACTGTATAGCCCCACACCAATAGGGGATGCTGTCCACAGCACTGCCTTTAATGTTGCAGCCCACGCTGACATTGTGACAGAACCTTTCAGAGTCTGGTCTAACAATTCAGTTTCCCCCTCTTGCTATTTGTTCGATGCCTTATGACACTCACACTCACACTGACGCTACACCACCCCATGGCGCAGGACCCACTGTGCAGCGACCTCCTCCAACCCGCACAGGCCTGCAACGAGCCGTGATGCGTGATATACACAACCTGCTCACCGACCTCCATTGACCTGAGAGCATCGCAGCCAAATGCATCGTACACGCTTTGAACAGCATGGGATGTAGAGGGGAAATCCATCCCCTGATTGTACATGGCGCGTCATTTTCTGAGGATGTGGCCCCAGTGGTATCTCGCCCCAAGGGAGTGAGCACCCTAGACAGCGTGCAGGGTTTGTATGCTGCAACTTCACATGTGGCCCACCCTTCGGTACGCTGAGCAGCGGGATGTACTTGGAGTAGCACCAAGCATTGGTAAAGATCAGAGGATTACCGGAAGAGCACAGGCATTCAGTTACCACCAAGCGCACCTGTCGAGAGCACCAATCCAGACAGAAGCAGCATTTCAGGCGCACTACGCACAGAATCAGCTGCGCTATGCAGGCCCACAGCACCCATTGGTCGATGAGTCTCAGTGCACCAATGCGACTGCGGTATGCAAACACTGTGCTACATCTCAACCAATATCAGTGTGACTGATGTTTGAAACCTCCTTAAGAGTGGTAAGTTGGGAGGTGGCGAGACAGTCAACTGGCTTTGTGGAGCGGGCAGGACTGCTGCATGTGCAGATCCACACAAGCGACCAGGCGCACAAATCCTGGCGCACGACAACGAGGGGGACGGTGGCATGCGACAGATGCACGACAAGGGCTTGTGGCGTGGGACATATGACGTGTAGAGAACAGGGCGGCGATTGCTCAGGGCCTGCAGACCCGCTCAGGGGGACTTTGCGGCCCCAGGAGGGGGGCGGGGGAATGGAGCTGTGCCAGGTGTCACTGACAGGAAGGGCTCGTTTTGGGGCGTGTGCATGCAATCACCTCCCCCTCGCGCAAGTACAGGCAAAGCTAGAGAAACAACGGAATGACGGGGTCCCTGCACTTGGGGCCCGTCCTGCGCGTGGCCCGTGACAACCACGGCAAAGGAAGGCCTGAAACATGCGGACAATGCGACCTCCGGACCTCTCCCCCTCTACGAGACCCGCATCGTTGTGTTCTTGACCGCAGAGGCCGTGGTCAGAAAAACAATGGCATAATGGGGTCACGGTCCTCCGACAAGGCAGGTTCTGCGCAACAGAGGGCGGGGAGGGGTTTGCGGTTGATTCCCCCACGTGAAGGCATCAAACCCCCAGAAGGGCATTACAAGGCCCTTCTAGTCAAGGAAAAGCACCCTGCACAACACGGGTGGGGGGGGAGGGTGTATGGGGGTGTTTGTGCACAGCGCACGCACAGCGCGCATTTTACGGGGAGAAACTAGGTAATTTAGGGCAATCAGCAATATTCTTGCCTAAGCAGAGCATACTACACCCCCACAACCCCATGTTTCACCCCACCCCCACCACGCAAGCCACACAAGGCCCCGAATTGCAACCTTGACACCAGTTCACACCATAGCCACCAGTACAGTGAATTCGAATGAACCCGCATAATTGGATGGGAAGGTCGATAAATTCGTCGTGCTCTTGTCATAGGATGATGGGTCACTCCGCATTGTACGATTCCAACAGCGTTCCAACAGCAAGGGCATGGTGTGTGATGGCTCACGGAAGAGTGGAAGGAGGCATTTGTAGGCGGTGGGATTGATTTACAGGCGGCATCCTGAGCTCTCGAGGATACCTACCTACCCACCTTGGGTATGGTCCCGTGCAAACTTTGTGCACAGGGCGCTGCGCATAACTAAAACGAAGTTCTGGCGAAGTTATGTTATGATGAAGACCCTGGCCATGACATTCCAGTCCACCGCCACTTTTTGCCACCGCCTGGGCTGAAACAAGCTCTCCAGAAAGGTAACAAAAGGGAGTACCTCCACCAAGCATCCCCCCAAGAGCACATGCACCAATCAGTCGTGTACTGATCCTCAATAGTCCCCTTCCCGCCTGTCGATAACAGTGACATGTTGGGGCCGAGCCCCCCATGACCGTGAGAAGCCTCGGGCGGGTGCCAACACTTCCCCAGCGTGTCCGTGCCAGTCCAGAGGTCTACTCACCACGCTCTAAGCACCTCAACAACCCTGTAGCACTGTGAACGACACTGCGTGTTACTGCCCGCGTTATTGGTACTGCGATCTTGCGAATGGTCGTGTCCACAAATGGACACTATCAAACGCAAGAGTTGCAGTAGAGCAGCACAGGGACAGCGGCTGCAAGAGAAGGCTTGGGGGCACCGGCTCACTGCGGCGCACCACGAACAGCTGACAGCTTTTCAGGCAGATTGACAGCACCATTTCTCGTCCAGACTGGCATCAGTGTGACCCTTTCTTTTCCCGCTCGTCGATCTGTTTTCCACTGGGACCCAAGTCCACATATCTGAATGCACTTGCGCTGCCTCCAAGCAACAAGGGCAGGTATTCAGGTTCTTTCAGGCCACTGGTGCCATCTTGCAGTGAATTGATTCACCCTGATTGGGTCTGTACCCCCCCCCCCCTTGCAATCACCCCCCTTTTGTCAGCCCCCCCCCCCCCCGAGGGGAGGGAACGGTCATGAAGTGACGGTTCCCCCCCCTGGGGGGGGGGGGGGATTGCACCACAAATCTGTACCAGAGTATCACAGTGTAAATCAGCTTCGGCGCCTTGTAAAATTTTTCTTTGGTGCCTTTGGTGCCTGGTATTTACTATGCTTTTTGGGCCAAGTGACGGTTCCCCCCCATGGGGGGGGGGGGTGACCTAATTACAAAACAGACAACTGCAAAGGCGGGGGGGGGGTACATATCTGCAGCTGTCCTTCGGTGAGCTTGGGCTCCTGCACGCGTGTTCTGCCCATGGCCAGGCCGCTGTGGTGCAATGCTTTCAGCGGGAACCACCATGCCTCCCAAAAAGCAGACGACAGCGGTCGGAGGAGTGGGGGGCCTGGGTCGGCGACAAGCCCCTCCCGTGCGCGTGACCTGTTTGCCAACCCCAACCAGGAGACCATTGGCCGTGCGAATTGTATACCTGTCCATGAGGTGATGGTATCCTTGGACTGCTCCGAGGAGGGTCGTTGTCGGTGGACTCGCCTGCTGGTACATGCCGCACACGCGCATTGTACAACAGCAGCGAGGACCGCGAACGGAGTGCATGAATGTACAACCGTCCGTCTACAATGCACTGTATCATTTTGCTCAGCACTCGACAAACACTGCAATTTGTGTGCACTTGACACAGCCCTGTATCGACGTATGAGCAGCAGAAGAACAGTGCAGTGGATGTTTCTCGCCCCAAAAGAATTCTGGAAGGGCCACCAATGTGCGAACTGCGTTGGCTTCTTTGGTGCTGACAGTGCATGGACCATGGAGGGGTGCCCCTCATGATACCATCATTGGAGGGCTTGGGCAGGGGCTTGGCAGGTGGTATCATTTTTTGATACTCTTTGTGGACAATGCTACAAGTTGGCTGCCCAAGCATTCGCCATTGAGTCAATGGGCCACAGGGCTTCACCCTCGGAGTTGCATCCGTGGCCGTCCACATGTCCCGTCCCACACCCAAACTGCCATACCCCGAAGCGAACGTCCCCCCCTGTGAGGGGCACTCTGTCTGTGCCCGGGCACGGGAGAAACTGCGTCAGTTGTGTCAGTAGTGGGCTAGATTAGGTGGCGTTTTCGGTGAAAGGGGGGGGGGGCTTGGCACAAGGCCTCGGTAGGGGGGGGGGGGGTCATGCGAAAAATATCGACGCAGTGGTCACTGGCAGCGCATGCCTCTTGCACTGGTGGCCCATCAACGACTCCAGTCCCAATGTTGGAGGTTAAAAACGGACAAAACCAAAGAGCCCATCATGCAGCAAGATGCGGGCGCAGCGATGAGGAGAGATGGCACAGAGATGACGGGTGGCTACAATGTCAGAGCAGGGATCGAAGGGCGAACACGGCTGGAAGAGATGGAAGAGACAGGGAGAGCCGGAGACGAAGAAGGAGGAGATGTGAAGCAGGGGCAGGGTGAGAGCAATGAGACAGAGGGCAGGGCCACAAAGCAGGAAGAGTGCATGGCAGGCGGCAGGAAAGGTGAGACAGAGGGAAGGACAGGCAGCCGTCATAGTCAGGGGCAAAAGGGGCCACGGCAGAGAGAGGTTGACGTGGAACGAGCAGAAGTGGGCTAAATGGAGCCCGGCGGAAAGGGGGGCAAAGACGGTCCTTCTCACGCCTTCGGTATTCGTCTCCATGCGCGTATTGGGCCCAGGTCCTAGCGCCGAAAAGGGGTGGGCAAAAGTGTGGTCAGTCAGGTATGCGGCGGGTCTTGAGCGACGCCCATCAACGGGACTGCAACGGCGGGACATCCCCCCCTGAGGGGGGGGAGGGGGGGACATCCAGCCGGACCTTTGCCGGAGCAGGGGCCACTGGAAGGTCTACAACCCCTCGGCAGAGCGGACGCACAAAAAGCCCGGCAGCAGGGCGGTCGGGCGTGGCACACCCAACACACGAGGAGGGCAGACCCCGGGCAAGCCGGGGGCATAGCTCCGCGTGGAACGGGGCGCCCCGTCTGGACACTGGGGGACCCTCCCCAACACGGGGCCGTTCAATGTCCCCCGGCGAGCGATCCAGCCCCATGCGCTACAAAGACCCAATGAAATGCCAGAGGGGAATAATTTGAGGGTTTTTTTTTTGCGCTCTGTGTGTCGTCACAGCCATCCGTAGCCCGCCAGGAAACGACAACAAGGGGCCTTATACCCAATTCCCTTCACTTCTCGGGAGTATTACCAAATCCCCCGCTAATTTGGGCTGCCCCCCCCCCCCCAAAAAAAAACCCCAAATTATTCCCCTCTGGCATCACAAACAGTGGGGAACCAAATTGCTGTGGAGACAATCAGTGGTCGAGCGGCAGAACTTCTGCATGATGGGTTACCTGGTGCAATCCAGGGCAGCGGCCGCCGGCACCGGTCGCTTCGCTCGTGAGCTTATTTTCCCCAACCCTGGCCCAAATCCTTCAAAGCACAAACTGTTGACCCCCTTCCCCACCCGCCCACCCCCCTAAATGTGGTATCCGGTTTCAGGGGTATAGAGGGCTCAAGATAAAAAAAATTGTTCGGGGATCGTTTTGGCAAAATAATAATTGTACAAGGGGCTGGACATCCAATATCATGCCTTGGGGTATGCTACGCGAATGACCCCAAAAAGGGGTGGTATACGGCGCCCGTGCCTGCGCTTGATCTAACAACCTCTCTTCGAGGTGATTTGGTACTTTACCAAGGGTTCTGTCACAGGAGCCACATTGCCAGACCCCCCCACCCCCCCCCCCCAAAAAAAGGGGTACCCCGGTGCGGGGGGGTACGGGGTCAAAATCCAAAAAATCATTGGGGATCACTTTTGGTCCTAAAATGATGATTTTACAAGGGGTTAGACGTCAGAAACCATACATTGGGGTATGCTACGCGGACGACCCCCAAAAAGGGGGGTGTACGACACCTGCACCTGCGCTTGATCTAACAACCTTTCTTCGAGGTGATTGGTCCACATCAAATTGTGCCGCTCCCGGTGATGGATTTTGACGGTCAGCAACTATTGTCCACTCCACCAACACACGAGGCATGACCATCCCTCTGCAAAGGGGCCAAACGTCTCGTCCCATACCCTTGTGGCAGCAATGCACTGCCACCCACTCAAGAGGACCTTGGGGTCTCAAAGCAAGGTCACTTGCCGGACAACGGGCGCACACCGGGGCCCTTTCCCCTCCACACTGCCCCGATGGCCCCCCCAACAGTGGTCAGCCACCTTCCAATCCTCGATCGCCGTCCATCGGCCGGTGTCCCCGCGGACCGAACCGCCGACACGCGGTCCGACTCGTTCCATGGCCGAAGCAAAGACCTTGCCTCTTCAGGAAACACCCAGGGGCTGGGCGGGCTTTGAACTGGGGGAGGGCGGGGGTCGATACAGCCCCCTGGCTAGGACCCCCCCCCCGCCTGCCCTAAAAAAGGCTCAATTGACAGGCCCACCAAAATCCTACCGAGACCGACCCCCCGGGCCCCGGAGGTGACCCGGACCCGAAATTCGGCAAAAAAAGGAAAATAAAAAAAGAAAAAGAATCAGCGCGTCGACGGGGTTCAGAAAAGTCATCATTTGCCGTGCATTTTTGGTGAAAAAACTTTTCTGGCCATATTCAATGCTCAAAAAAAAGGCGCCAGAGTTCATAATAACTGATTCATGGTCCAGTCAACTGAGCCCCTTTCCCGAACCCCCCAGTTTTGGGGGGCTCCATCGACCCCCCCCCCCCCCATCCCCCGCCTTCCCCAGAACGGAGGCCCCCCGCCGTTCTACCCACTTCTCTGCCTCTTCGCCGGAGGCCCATCAGATGCGGCCTGTCGCTTTCGGGTGGGGCTGCTGCCGCCGCCGCCGCGGCGGTCCGGCTGCCGGGTCGCCCGGTCCGTGAAGTCCCTCCCGAGCTGCTTCCGGTTCGCCAACTGCAACAACTTCTTGATGACGTCGTGTTTCAGCGCCGGCCAAGTCGTCCGGGCCTCGTCAAACTTGACGACGTGGTCCCGGTGGTTGGGGTCCCAGCACCCGGGGTCATCATCCACGACCACCGTGGCGTACCGCAGCAGCCCGTCCTCTGCATGTCCGGGGTACAGTTTGCGGAGGGCTTCGGTGACACTCTTGAGGGACCTTCTGGGGACGACCTGTGCAGGCGCATGGAGAGGGGAGAGGGGAGGCGTGGAGAGGGGAGAGGGGAGGCGTGGAGAGGGGAGAGGCACGGGAAGTGGGGAGGGAGGTGAAGGAGAGGCACGCATGGGGGGAGGGACAGAGCCGTAGGGAGGGAGGTGGGGGCAGGGCTGCAGCGTCGCAACCTGCAGTTGGCCTTTTGTAGGTTTGGTTGGGCGAGATCAGGTTGGGTCAATGCAGAGGCATCGAGCAGCAGGGCGGTCCTTAACGGAAAAAAAAAAAGTGTTCTGTCACACAGTTTTCCCAAAAAATCCCGCGGGCACACCATGTGTTGGCAGTGGGCGGTGGGCGGTTGGCGACTGGCGACTGGCGATTGGTGGCGGTTGGTGGTGGTTGGCGGCGGTTGGTGGTTGGGGATTGGTGGTTGATGGCGGTTGGCAGTGGTTGGCGGTTGGCAGTTGGTTGCCGCTGGCGGTTGGCAGTTGATGGTGCCTTGGGGCGGTCCCTAAGGGCGGTCCGTAACAAAAAAAAAAAGTTAGTTCCTTAAGGACAGCGATGTTCTGGTTGGTGTGCATTTTACATGTATGTCCAGGGTAGAAGGTATAACGGTTGTTTGAGCAAGCCCACATGCCCCCCGAAGGCCAATTGTGATTGCATGGATGCTGTTTTTCAAGTGTTATCACAGCAGTCGGTGGTTTGAAAGCGGGGCAGGAGTACAGCGGGGGGTTGGGGTCGGGGGGGGGGGTCCCGGCTCGCGCCAAAGGCGGGTCCCACGGTCCCTCTCCGGCACGACCGGGTCCTGACCTCCGGTTGTCTGGTCTCACAGCTGCCCAGACTGCTGACAGTCCCCAAACTCCACCGAGGCGCTGGTCGGAGGGTGAGAGGGAGTGCAGGGAGGTGAGGTGGGGGGGGGGGGGGCTGCTTTGCGCCGCTCATACTGCATAGGACGCTAGTGTACCGGAGGGGGGGGTATTCCGTGCGGGGGAAAATATGAATCTACAAATTCTGGCACGACAAAATCTGTGCCACTTCTTACAACTGAGCGAACGAATTATGTGTGGGTCCCAATAATTGCTCATGAGAAACAGTGGGCGCTTGCAATGCCTAACGCATACCTGCACAACTCCTTAAAAACACCGAACAAATTGTGTACAAAAGTTTCGTACAGAATTGGAACTGCAGGAATTCTCCCCTGCATACCCCCTGCCCTCGGTAGTGAACAATTGTAGGTCATCTGCCATCTGGTGTGCTACAGCGAAAGGCGTCCATGACATGTCACGGAAGAGCTATTCTCTTTGACTTGCTTTGCACTGCTGCTCTGTGCCGGATGGTACCGGTCCTGCACACGCATCTGTGTCCCATGGGGGGGGGGGGGGGGGCAAAGGCACAGAGGCCCCGAGCCGGCGCACACCTGGACCGCCTTTTTGAAATGCTTTTGCAACGTCTGCGCCGCCTTCTGCATCTTCTGATGCTCCGGCGAGTGCATCAGGTCCCGTGGGTACTGCACTTTGCCCTTCTTCGCCTGCGCAAAAGAGGAGACCGAAAACGGGCCAGAAAGCGGTCGCTGTTTGGCACTGGGGCTTGGACAAGGGCGGACAAGGGTAATGAAGGGGATGATGTCCGATTTTCGTCGTTTTCAGAGACTCGCCACCCTTCATTCGTGGACCTCACGGACCCTTTCCCCCGTACGGTTTCGGCCCCCCCCCAAATGAGGTACGGGGGGACTCCATCACAAAGGGCTACCTCAGCCCTCGCGTCTCGGGTTTTCCCCAACGCTCCGGACGGGGACATAATCACAAATGGCGACCTCACCTCTGCCGTCTCGGGGGTCCGCAACCATCAGTCGGGAACAAACCCAGAAATGGCTACCCCCTGTCATCTTGGGGGCCTACATGTGGCAAAGAGAAGGTCGCGTAGTTCAGCGGTCATGCACGTGAGGCCTGAACTAGAGGTGCTTGGTTCGAATCCCGGTGGAGTCGGAACGCAGTGTCCTAGGCTCTAGGGTGTCTGTGACCCCGCGAGCCGGAAGGGATGCTGCGAGGGACAGGTAGGGATCACGCTTACGCTGGAGTTCGGAGAGCGCCCGAGCACTTTACCTTTACCTTTACCTACATGTGGCAAAGTGACCTGCAACTGCCGCAGTGCCTCATCATAATCCTTCCACGCCGCCTTCACGTCCTCGCGAGCCTCTGCGGGCAGGTCCCGCAGAATGTGTTTGAAGTCCCCGTCGACGACGGACATAATGGCGTGGGCGCGCTGCGCGCCGCTGCGGGTGACAACGACGCAGGAATGGAAGAACTCCCGGAGCCGGAGCAGAGAGTGGTCCATGTCTTGGGTCAGCATCACATGCTCCGTCTCGATCTTCGTGTCGCGCCTGTTGAGGTACCCCGTCAGGTACCGCACAATCCGTCCCCCCGTTCCATTCCGCTGCCGCATCGGGTCCCGAATGATGGTCTTGTCCATGTCGATCAACAGAATGCGGGGGGTCTTCACTAGGGCGGCGTCGCCGCTCAGAGGGTAGCCCTTCAAAAGCACCGGCGTTGTGTCCACGTCCTCAAACCGCAACGCGTACCTGGAGGTGACGCCCTTGTCCGTTGCCACGAGGGTGTACCAGAGATTCTCGCCTGAGGATGGCAGGGAGAAGGAGTCAAAACTGGTGTGCTGTAGGATTCAGGGGGGCTCTTTCGGTCGTTGGGGCAGTTCACGCACTGCGGGCGCACCGCGTCAGGTGTTTGAACAACTTCTCCAGGAAATGGCCGACCTTTGAAGCCCTTGTCCCCCCGCCCCCGTGTCCAATGAACAATTTTGTCTTTAAAAAATAAAGTCCGAATGGGAGTGTTCATTGGACACGCCGTTCGGTGCGCGCGACAATATTGTGAACCGGCGGTAACACATCCCCAGGCACTGTGAACCGGCGGTAACACATCCCCAGGCACTGTGAACCGGCGGTAACACATCCCCAGGCACTGTGAACCGGCGGTAACACATCCCCAGGCACTGTGAACCGGCGGTAACACATCCCCAGGCACTGTGAACCGGCGGTAACACATCCCCAGGCACTGTGAACCGGCGGTAACACATCCCCAGGCACTGTGAACCGGCGGTAACACATCCCCGGGCACAAGATGCCCAGCCCATTCAATGCATAATTAGCACTTTTGAGAGGAGAACCCCTTCATGCAGACAAGTTGAACATGCCCCCTGGGCCTAGGGCCCATTTTGGTCTTGGCACACTTAATTAGGCACACCGGGCTCCAGAACCGCGGTTTCAGGCTAAAGCTTTGGGGAAATAAGGGGCTGTTGAGATGCATCTCGCAGTAATGGTGGGTAAGTTTGTAAGGCAGGTTGTTAGAGAATGCGGCCCTTCAACTACAGGATTTCTATTGCCCACCATGACTAATTCTCTGCTTGCACCTGGCCGGGAGTCAGGGGGGTCCTTAAGGGACTAGATTTTGTTTTGTTGAGGACCGCCTTTAGGGACCGCCCCAAGGGACCATCAACTGCCAACCACCAACCGCCACCAACCGCTTACCGCCACCAACTGCCAACCGCCATCAACCACCAATCCCCAACCACCAACCGCCGCCAACCACCACCAACCGCCACCAATCGCCAGTCACCAACCGCCAACCGCTCACCGCCCACTGCCAACACATGGTGTGCCCGCGGGCTTTTTGGGGAACACTGTGTAAGGGAACACTTTTTTTTTCCGTTAAGGACCGCCCTGCCGGGAGTTTCTATACAAGCGGTACCACACTGGTGAGCTGTCCGTCCCAAAGGTGCTCGAGTCGGATCGGGCTGCCACTCCTGCCCGTACCTAATTAATTAGGTCCCAAAAAATACGGCGCGAACGGAGGTGTTCGTTGGACACGGGGGAGGGGGGGGGTGGGGGAATACTGGTGGAGGTTGCTGGGGGAAGAGTTATGGCAGGTTTTGAGGACCCCCTTGGGCGAGCTCACATGCAACCGGTGCAGCAATAGGCTGAAGGATGACAAATTACTGGCCTGCCAACAAGGGAACATTGCAAAGGATACGGCACAAGCACAAAAAAAAAAAGGCGCACACGCCTATCGTGAACATTTTTGGGCTCCCAACTGGACGCAGTAGCCTGCGAAATGGCGGCCTGCGGAACGACCCCAGTGTACGCACCGCTCGCACACCACGTCTGATGCTCCCCCCTTGAACCCCTTGGGGGCGGCGGGGCGGCGTCAGGGCGGCTTCCAAACCTTGTGCGAGCCCCCACCAAATCCAGCCCCAGACCCATGGACCTGGCGTACGGAAACGTCAATGACCAATATGCGCACCTCATGGGGTTTGCCACCATTGGACCTAATGCCGCCCCTGAGGCGGTACAAGGGCATGGATCGGTTGCCAACAAAGGTGCCCACACACACCGGACGGTTGGTTTGCGTCGGAGCAAGGGCTCGGGTTCAGCGCAAACTGACAGCCAAAGGAATGTCCAACTCTGCCTGCAGTGTTTCTGTCTGGTTGGAGTGTACCTGTGCTGCATACGCCTCGTTCTACACCCGCCATGAGTGTGCCTGTGCAGCATGGGCACAGTGCCCAACAGTCAGTCAGCGTTCCCGTGACCACCATGGAAATCACCACCAGCATATTTTCGTGAGGCAAAACCAGCAAACTCAGACAGCAACCCGGCATTTTCAGTGGGAAACATCGTTTGCTTTAACTCATTACCATACAAATTCTAAAGATTCGCGGAATCCTAATGTTTGTGTTGGGTGTTTTTAATTAATAATAAGCAAAAATTTTGCGACGGCATCCAAAATGGGCAAAAATGGGCAAACATTATTTTATTTTTATGATTTTTTTTGCGGAACCCATTTTTGCCTAGGGTGTTGGACCAAAAATTAATTTTTTTTTGCGGTTGTCTTTTGCGTTTTGGCGATTGGGGTTGATTCATTTTGTTGCTAATGCAAGAAACCGTGCGTACCTTGGACTCTGGAATTGCAGTCCATTCCTACACAGGCATACAAATGTTGATCAGTTGGACTCTGGATCAGATATGGGAAAGCAAAATTGCCCCAAATACTTTCAGAAACAGCTCACACAGCATTGCAGCATTGAGACTGCAACTGCATCCAACCCCTTTTCTTCTGCGATGGCCAGTGCCATCTCTTGCGACGCTGTGTCCCATTTCTTGTAAACCTTCCGCGACTTTTTCGGGTTTTGTACCGAAAAGCGGCTCAAAGCTTTTTCTACCAACAGCGTCATAATGAGCCATGCAAATCCTTCAACATCGAAAGAGCCCCACGGTCGGCCAACAAGACGATGCGGAGCAGCCTCTGCAGAGCTAGCAACCAAATTGACCATACCAGTGATGATGCCTTTGCAGAAATCAGACACTGCGGCATCGTGTGCTGCGGCATCGTGTGCAGCAGTAGCAAAGCCTCCACGGCTGCCTCATGGGGAATGACAGAAAAATAACTGCGAAGGCTGTACATGGGCCCTGTAAGCAGAGGAAAGCAAAGCCAGGCCACACAGGCAGGGGAAAACTTTGCCCCAGAGCATGTGTTCCTTTCAACACCCCTGGTGTTTGCCCTAGTGTTAATACCATGGGAAACTGACAGACAGCTAGAGAACTCACCGAGTGGTTGTTGTTGATGAGTTTGCCCTCTTAAAGGCACGCAACAAGGTGTGATTATGCAAGGTGAACCCGCCTTGGGGACTAGACCCTTGGTTAGGACCCCTAGCTGGTCCAGAGCCCAAGGGTTTCTAACTCTTCCGTCGCGCGCACAGCCTGGCAAGCCACCCCTGTGGTCGCATTTTGTTTACGTTGGTTTGGGCGCGTGAGCCTATTTTCCCCCGGGAGAAACCCTCGGCCCGCGGGTTTACTCCTTTGTACCGACAACCACCAACCAAATTTGAATCACAAATAGACTGGCAATCCAAAATCCCGAACTAGCCCCTTTATCTGCTTTGGGGCACATCAGCAGCCACATCCAAATATCCATGTCCCGAACTAGCCCAGGGCGGGGTAGAAAAAAAATTCCTGGTACCGGCGTACAGCTTTTTTTTCGGGGGGTACCCCCGGAGGGGGAGGGGGGTACGAAAAAAAAAATCGCGCGAAAATTTTTTCCGGACCCCAAAACCTGAAATTTCTTTAAGTCTACCCTATGTGTTTGGGTTTGGAAGGTGCAAGGAGGGTATTTTTCAAAGTAACCATGGATATTTCAGCCGATATGGGTGGTATTTGTGTTTAAGGGCAAAAGACCCCCGGTCTGTTCCGGCTGCAGTGCAGCGCCCCACCCTGGCCTCTTATCGGCAGGAGAGAGTCCCCAGATAAGGCAATACACCCTATCTAGGGCGAGAAACCGAACTAGCAACATTGAAGGACAAGAGTGATCCTTGTCCATTCTAGCCGTTCTGCAGGTTGCCCAAGCCTCCAGTGGACCCCACAATGTCATGTCCCCACTGCCTTCTCGCATGCTGGTTGATGACCGCTACGCCACAATGGCTTGCCAACAAAGATTGGTTCTCAATGAGGCTACGGTTTGTGTGTTGGTGTGTTAGTATGTCTCTGTATGTGTGCGAATGGTGCACATTGTTGCACTACGCCGTTCTAGCGCGCACATCGCCAAAAAGGTTTTTCTCTTATGGTTTTATCTGACTACAAAAAACGGTTAGTTAAACGCGTGTTTATCGCTGCACCGCATGCACATCGTTCGTCCAGACCCACCCAACCGTAGCCCCATGTCCTACCAACCTTCATTGGCTTGCCAACGTTTCGCCCGCCAAACGGGGTGCCCACTCCTGTAAGGCCGTTTCGAGTCGTTTCGCGTTTCGAGTGGCATTAAGCGGTCACCCCATTGCCGGCCAACGCACCTTGTTGCCGGTTATCCCCAGCGGCCACTTATCGCTTCTTTGGCTTCCCACCTTGGGAAGCTGCGGGTCGCTTCTGGCCTGTGTTGCCCGGAGCCTGCTGCTTTACCGGGGATTTCACTTTCGTGTGCTTCTTCTTCTTCGGAATCTGCTTCTTCTTCCGCTTCTCGGCCTGCGTGTTGCTACTACTATTGCTCTGTTTGCTGCTGCTGCTATTGCTGTTGCTGTTGTTGCTGCTACTGCTGTTGTCGCTGCTTTGGCTACTGTTGTAGCTGCCACCACTACTACTCTGACTGGTGTTGTCCTCGTCCTCGTCAGGGTCATAATCTGCATCATGTTGTTCCTGAGCCGCCATGACTGATGCTGCTGCTTTGTCTCCTGCCTAACACGTACAATTGAACCCCAATCTTGATGGATTATTGTTAATTGGACCCTCTCCCTCTCATTCTTTCTTCGCCCTCCCTCGCTATGCACTAGCCCAAATCCCTCTTTCTTTCCCTTTTTTGTCTTCTCCCTAATGATCGATTGCGGCTCTCTACAGCCATGCAAGCAAAAAAGTGTGGATTGCAAGTCCCTAACCCCAACTCAAAGGGCGCAAGAATAATGACCAATATGGGGTTGTGAAACAAACAAATAAACAAGTGGAACACCCCACATTTCACATTGTGTACCGCAATTCCACTCCCGGGTTTCCACACGGCCACCAAACGCTGGTGGTTACGTGGTTCCACGCTTCGCCCACACTCATTGCTGAGTGGGGCACCACTAGCGTAGCAAGGCTAGCGGCTCCGCTTGAGGAGTAGATGGATCGGACACAATGCTCAATGTGGGTGGCAGTGTCCCGCGCTAGGGGCCCCTTGTCCGCGGGCTGACGATTGCATTTAACAAGTGTCCCCCGCTACTGGAGAGAAATCAATGGCGCCATGTATAAAAAAACCCCCACCTACCTTTATCTCATCAGTAGTTCATGTGCCAATGTCCTACAATGTGGCAAAGTGAGGGTGGCATGCAAGTTCAAGTAGCACACAGTGAAAAAATTCCTCCTGTGAAAAAAAATTCCTACATGGGGTGCCAGCTTTTTTTTCGGGGGGTACCCCCGGAGGGGGGGGGGGGTACGAAAAAAAATTTGCGCGATTTTTTTCCACCGCCCCCCTGAACTAGCCCCTTTATCTGCTTTGGGGCAAAAGCACAAGCATCCACTATTTGAAAAATTGTGACAATCCCGGATGCCCGGATCCCCGATTCATCATTCGCTGAAAGCAAAGCGGGGGACCACAAGCAGTGGGGCAAACTTGTGCGATTGTGGCATTCTTGCAAAACGGGGGGAAGGGGCAAAAATTATTTTATTTTTGCGATTTTTTTGCGGAACCCATTTTTGCGTAACGCATGAAGCCAATAATTTTTCTTGCGTTTGTTTTTTGCTGACAACAACACCCTGTGCCGGGAATTAAATATTTTTTCAAATCTTTAGGATTTGTACGCCGTCTGCGTTTTGGGACTGAGTCAGAATCTGAGCAGGCCTGCGTATGCGAACACAGTAGTCACCGCGTCACCTGGGCCATCGGGGAGGGCGGGTTGAAAACAGCCTACTTTTGGCGCAGTGCACGGTGCACCCCCCCCCCCACCTGTCCATGCCCCAACACGACCCTGACCATACCTTCTTCTAGCAGGTAATTGTAGAGGCCGCCCTCTTCCTTGGGCGGCCAGAGCTTCAGAGACACCTCCGCCGCTCGGGTCTTGGCCTTGTCCTTGGCGTCCTTGGGCTTGCCGAGGTTGTGGAGGGAGGGGAACAGCATCAGGTCAACGCCCGCGTGCACAATCCCCTTTTTGGTGGACAGGGCCCCGGTCCCCACCAGCCCGTTCAAGACAAACACGCGGCAAACGTCTCCTGGGGGCAGGGGCCCAGCCTCGTTGTCTCGGGGCAACGGGAGGTCAGGCACCAGGAGCGGCATGGGCGGGTTGCTATTCGATGCTCGGGGTTCGGGTGCCGGGGACTCGGGGTCCTCTGCGTCCTCTTGACTCTGTGGAGAAGCAGAGCACGCAGGCTGCCCCATGGATGTATTAGAAGGGGGTTTTGGCATGACGCCATGGTATGATGATCTCGTCTGCAGCTGGCGGCGCCTACTGGCCGATCGCCATTCGCTGCCCTTCCCTTGGACCCTTTCCCTCCATAGGCGGTGGTGCCCATCGGCTTCTCACCACCCTTTGACCTTCCTCTTCCTCCCTGCCCTAACCTTCCCTCTCCCCTTCCCTTTGCCTTCCCTTGGCCTTTCCCATCGGCTTCACCACACTCCTTCCCTTCCCATTCCCTTGGTCGGTTGTGCCAACGGAGCCCCCGGACCTGCCCCTATTAGAAGGGGGGGGGGGGTTAGGTTTAGGTTTAGAGTGGCCGTATGTTCTTGACACACCATGACGGCGGTCTTACGCTTCGACGGTAGAAGGGCGGCCGCCGTCGTTGCCTGAGTTGGATCCATCACCCCCGCGGGCCATGGACTCCCTGAATTGTGGCTGTGGCGGTCGCGCGCCACTCAAACGCGCCTCGCTCCATGCTCGGCGCACGCGTATCACCCCAGGCGCGTCGGGCTCCACTGGGGTCTCCAGCGCCTTGTCCCGGCTTGCGCCTGCTGTGTGGTTTGTGCTTGTGCCCGGTGTGACGGGTTGCTGTGTGTTATGTGGGGCGGCAGAGTCACATGCAGGCACAAGACGCGCACAGGGCTCCATGGTCACCACATCTTCTGCACTCTTGCCCCATGTCTGCGAATGCTCCGGTATCCCACGGGACTCCGTGGGTAAGAAGGACTTGTGGGCCCATCCAATGCAAAACGGCCCTCATGGGGCCATGATGGGCAAGGATGGGGGTAGAAGGGCAGGTTACCGTTTTCATATAGACGCGGGGGCTGGGGCAGGACGTTCTGGCCAGCAGCTGGGCCACGTCGTCCCCCGATGCCCATCTCGTGTCAACAATCAAAAGAGGGTGTGCTGTGCCGTTGTCTTGTGGCCGCGGCAGTGGCAGCACTGGTGCTGCGATGGCGTAAAAGTGTGTCTACGGCAGGGAGCGCAGCATGACAGACAGCAACAGGCTCTGCATTACAGTGGATGGGCGTTGTGGGTATAGTATAGCACATTGCGGGGGGCCGGCTGCATGTGTAAGGGCCGCCATACGAGAGGTCTACCACTTATTGTGGTGGGGAGTCCTAGAAGGACGTCGTTGAGGACTTGATGTCGTCGCTGCACACCACGGGGGAAGGGGCGGGGGGCTCCAGATGTTCAAGTGGTGCTGCCTGAAGGGCTCGGCTGCGCTATCCGGCCGCGAAGGAGCGTGTGCATGCGCTTGCGGGTGTGGAGCCCGCACTCTGCAGCACAAGTGCTGCGGCAGCGCAGCAGGACCCCCCCACATGAGGCAGGCCCAAACTGGTCCATCACACCCACTGGCACACACGCACGCACACTAGGGCCAGCGGCAGCACAACCGGACACGAGTAGAGGTTTGTTTTTTGCCCCGGGAGCGCCCTGCGAGGCGGAGTCACTGTGCCCCACGTACCAGCGTACGTGCCCCGTTTGTCTGGGGACAGGCAATGCGGAAATGCCCTCTCAACGCGAACAAGTGCGCACATCAGGAAATCCCAACCGGCACACGTACTTCGCCGCTACGGTGACCCCCTCCCGTCCCTCATCCTGCAGACATGCGTTGGCGAGGGGGCTGGTGCGTGGCCTGCGGGTGAGAGCAGAGCACAGTCGCAAGGCGGGGGCTCGAAGGAGAACACGGCAGCACGTTGCGGAGTCGCTTTGTGTCCACTTGCCGGCGCACACCACCGGCCCGGAGGCGGTGCAGCTGTTCTCTCATCGGCACACATCCAAGGCCCAGGAATTCCCACCACCGGACGCGTGCTGGAGGACTATTCCGAATTCGGGAAAATATGGGGAAATGGGGGGGGGGGGGATTGTTGAAGATGTGTTGTTTTTGGAGAACTGAGTGGGAAAGTGGTGATCAACCAACCCCCCAAAAAGGCGGAAGGTGGTGGTTTTCAGTGGTGGCGGGACACAGGGGGTGGGTATACTGGGCGATGGCCGGAGGAAAAATGGGGAGAAATGGGGGGAAAGTAGGGCAGAAATTGGGGATACGTTGGGGGGCATGAAGGGTGGCACAAACGCTCATTGCCAGCCAGGAATCTATTCAAGTCCGCAATGTGGCCACCTGCTTTTTTTACCAGTCGGGGGACGGTAAACTGGTTGAACGTACCTTCCCATTATCCCATAGTTTTATCCAGCTCCACAACGACAAGAGATGTACGAATTCTGACTTCAGATTCGAGTTTCCCGTATTGCCCCCCAAAAAATATCATCGATGAAAAATTCTATTGCCTTCGGCAAGGCACCTCGAAGAGGGGAGAGGGGCCAAAACATGCTTTACATAGGATAGTTGATCATTTTGGATCGTCAAAGTATCAAAAAAATCAGTTTCGGAAATTTCCATTTTTGAGTTGCCGAGGCCTGAAAACTGCATAAGCAGGCTGTGTGCCCTAGACCCCTTGGTACCCCCCCCCCCCACACCCAAATAGGGTGAAAAACACATGAACAGGGTCCAAAACATGCTTCACATAGGATATTTGATCATTTTGGATGGTCAAAGTATCAAAAAAATCAGTTTCAGAAATTTCCATTTTTGAGCTGCCGAGGCCTGAAAACTGCGTAAGCAGGTTGTGTGCCCTAGACCCCTTGGTACCCCCCCCCCCCCCCGCCACACCCAAATAGGGTGAAAAACACATGAACAGGGTCCAAAACATGCTTCACATAGGATATTTGATCATTTTGGATGGTCAAAGTATCAAAAAAATCAGTTTCGGAAAATTTCCATTTTTGAGTTGCCGAGGCCGGAAAACTGCATTAGCAGGTTGTGTGCCCTAGACCCCTTGGTACCCCCCCCCCACACACCCAAATTGGGTGAAAAACATATGAAGAGGGGCCAAAACATGCTTTACATAGGATAGTTGATCATTTTGGATGGTCAAAGTATGGAAAAAATCAATTTCAGAAAATTCCATTTTTGAGCCGCCGAGGCCTGAAAACTGCATTAGCAGGTTGTGTGCCCTACACCCCTTGGTACCCCCCCCCCCACACCCAAATAGGGTGAAAAACAGACAAAGAGGGTCTAAAACATGCTTTACATAGCATATTTCATCATTGTAAGTGGTCACAATATCAAAAAAAAATTTGCAAAAAATTTCCATTTTTGACCTGTAGAGGGTGGAAAACTGCTTCTGCAGTTTGTGCACACACCAAATGCCATTGAACCACCTACAAACAGCAATTTGAAGCTTTTGGGGGGGCCATGGCTCGGGCTAGATGGGCCCAGTGGCCACTATGTGGGCCCCCATGGGTGCTCAAGCACCCGCATTGTCACCAAATGATCACCCAAACCCATCCTAGGGGCAACAGAAGGGTTTCGGAAAAAGTGGAAATGTGAAAAACTTTCAAGTGTCACTAAACAGCCTACGCAACAGCAATTTTGGGGCTTTCAGAGGGCCCATGGCACGGGCTACATAGGCCTAGCAGCCACTACGTGGGTCCCCATGGGTGCTCAAGTACCCGTATTGTCACCAAATGATCACCCAAACCAATCCTAGGGGCAACGGAAGGTAGTCATGAAAAATCGAATTTCAAAAAACCTTCACGTGCCACTAAACAGCCTATCCAGTGTGAAAAACGGCTAAGTCCTCATTGGCGAGGGGCCATATAGGGGGGGGTGCCTGGGGGTACCTGGAGTTGAGACCCGGGACCCCCGCCATGGGTTAGAGGGTCCATATACAAGAAAAAAGTTCTTCAGGACCCAGGTCCAAATACACACACAGCGGCCACAATACACAAAGAAGTTTTGCCCCCCCCCCACCCCCCCCTCAAAAAAGGGTACCCCGGTGCGGGGGGGTACGGGGGTCAAAATCCAAAAAATCATTGGGGGATCATTTTTGGTACTAAAATGATGATTTTACAGGGGGTTAGACGTTAGAAACCATACATTGGGGTATGCTACGCGAACGACCCCAAAAAAGGGGGGTATACGACGCTCGCGCCTGCGCTTGATCTAACAACCTCTCTTCGAGGTGATTTCGTCTTTTTCCCAGCGCTTTTCCGAGTCAAGATTTTGTCCATCACCTTTTCCTGGTGGGAAAAAATCGAAAAATCACCTCGTTTTTCTCGATGTATATAATTCTTTTTGGGCAAAAAATTATGGGAAACCGGAATCTGAAGTGAGAATTGACATATAGAGGACCGTGACGGGTAGTCTAGTGGTGTACTGACTGGTGTTGGGTGATAAGAAGGGATGATTGGGCCTTGCACATCCATCCCACATCACTGCCCCTTGCGCACCTGCGGCTCACTCAACACTCTGCCCAAGGCGAGGCCCTCGTCCTCCTCCACCAACAGCCCGGCGGCGACGGCGGCCTGCCTGGTCATGCAGGCCCACTGCACGTCGACCTGCTGGTCACACCACCGCAGCATGGAACCGGGGGCCAGGACCGCCGCCAGTTTGGCGGCCTCCGCGTTCAGCGACTGCCGGCTTCGGAAGAACACAAAATCGACGCTGGCCCGGGTCCTGCGCGCAGAACGACGGCCCGGGTGGCACGAGCGCGGGCCCGGTTTGGTGTGGGTGAGCGAGCACACGCGGGTGCTGTGCTGGGGCGGCGGCCGTGGCCGTCGATGCGAAGATCGGATTTGTTTTGAAGCCGTTTGCTTGTGATGCAGCAGCAGAGACCATCGAAGGCGCGAGTTGTCGGAATGATCTCCCGCTAATGCAAGCACTTCTTTCAAGTCAATGCACGGAATGATGATATCATGGGGTACTGCACTGCCCCATAAAGCGGTGAGACATCGAAACTGGCTGCATAACCCCAGGCCAAAGGGGTCCCCAGGGCTGGGAGGCAACGAAAGTGGCGAAATAACCCCAGCCAGCCGGTCCCCATAGTGACTGCCACTGCCACAGCCACAGCCACAGCCACTGCCACTGCCACTGCCACAGCCACAGCCACAGCCACAGCCACTGCCACAGCCACAGCCACAGCCACAGCCACTGCCACAGCCACAGCCACTCCCACTGCCACAGCCACAGCCACAGCAACTGCCACAGCCACAGCCACAGCCACTGCCACAGCCACAGCCACAGCAACTGCCACAGCCACAGCCACTGCCACTGCCACTGCCACAGCCACTGCCACAGCCACTGCCACTGCCACTGCCACAGCCACAGCCACTGCCACAGCCACAGCCACAGCCACAGCCACAGCCACAGCCACTGCCACAGCCACAGCCACAGCCACTGCCACAGCCACAGCCACTCCCACTGCCACAGCCACAGCCACAGCAACTGCCACAGCCACAGCCACAGCCACTGCCACAGCCACAGCCACAGCCACAGCAACAGCCACAGCCACTGCCACAGCCACTGCCAAAGCCACTGCCACTGCCACAGCCACTGCCACAGCCACTGCCAAAGCCACTGCCACAGCCACAGCCACTCCCACTGCCACAGCCACAGCCACAGCAACTGCCACAGCCACAGCCACAGCCACTGCCACAGCCACAGCCACAGCCACTGCCACAGCCACAGCCACTGCCACAGCCACAGCCAAAGCCACTGCCACAGCCACAGCCACAGCCACAGCCACAGCCACAGCCACAGCCACTGCCACAGCCACAGCCACAGCCACAGCCACAGCCACTGCCACAGCCACAGCCACAGCCACAGCCACAGCCACAGCCACAGCCACAGCCACAGCCACTGCCACAGCCACAGCCACAGCCACTGCCACAGCCACAGCCACAGCCACAGCCACAGCCACTGCCACAGCCACTGCCACAGCCACAGCCACAGCCACAGCCACAGCCACAGCCACAGCCACAGCCACAGCCACAGCCACTGCCACAGCCACTGCCACAGCCACTGCCACAGCCACTGCCACTGCCACAGCCACAGCCACAGCCACTGCCACTGCCACAGCCACAGCCACAGCCACAGCCACAGCCACAGCCACAGCCACAGCCACAGCCACAGCCACAGCCACAGCCACAGCCACTGCCACAGCCACAGCCACAGCCACAGCCACAGCCACAGCCACTGCCACAGCCACAGCCACTGCCACAGCCACTGCCACAGCCACAGCCACAGCCACAGCCACAGCCACTGCCACAGCCACAGCCACAGCCACAGCCACAGCCACAGCCACAGCCACAGCCACAGCCACTGCCACAGCCACAGCCACAGCCACAGCCACAGCCACAGCCACTGCCACAGCCACAGCCACTGCCACAGCCACTGCCACAGCCACAGCCACAGCCACAGCCACTGCCACTGCCACAGCCACAGCCACAGCCACAGCCACAGCCACAGCCACAGCCACAGCCACAGCCACAGCCACAGCCACAGCCACTGCCACAGCCACAGCCACAGCCACAGCCACAGCCACAGCCACTGCCACAGCCACAGCCACTGCCACAGCCACAGCCACAGCCACAGCCACAGCCACAGCCACTGCCACTGCCACTGCCACTGCCACTGCCACAGCCACTGCCACAGCCACAGCCACAGCCACAGCCACAGCCACTGCCACAGCCACAGCCACAGCCACTGCCACAGCCACAGCCACAGCCACAGCCACTGCCACAGCCACAGCCACAGCCACAGCCACAGCCACAGCCACAGCCACTGCCACAGCCACAGCCACAGCCACAGCCACTGCCACAGCCACAGCCACAGCCACTGCTGCAGCCACTGCCACAGCCACAGCCACAGCCACTGCCACAGCCACAGCCACAGCCACAGCCACAGCCACTGCCACAGCCACAGCCACAGCCACAGCCACAGCCACAGCCACAGCCACTGCCACAGCCACAGCCACTGCCACAGCCACAGCCACAGCCACAGCCACAGCCACAGCCACAGCCACTGCCACAGCCACAGCCACAGCCACAGCCACAGCCACTGCCACTGCCACAGCCACAGCCACAGCCACTGCCACTGCCACTGCCACAGCCACTGCCACAGCCACAGCCACAGCCACAGTCACAGCCACTGCCACTGCCACAGCCACAGCCACAGCCACTGCCACAGCCACAGCCACAGCCACAGCCACAGGCACAGGCACAGCCACTGCCACAGCCACAGCCACAGCCACAGCCACAGCCACTGCCACAGCCACAGCCACAGCCACAGCCACAGCCACTGCCACAGCCACAGCCACAGCCACAGCCACAGCCACAGCCACAGCCACAGCCACAGCCACAGCGGGAGAAATTCGAAGAATCAAACGACGAGGCGCCAATTGTTTTTTCCAGGTGACTTGGAAGAGGGGTGAAGGGGGGGACCTCCTCCCTGCATTCTCACGATTCTAAAGCGTCCCTAGTGAGCACCAGCACTGCCCTGTGTAACTCGGCCATAACAATTGCTTAGCTGGCTTGTGTCGCTCCCTGCCTCTCTGCCTCCCGCCCCTCGGTCCTCCCTCTGCACTGCACACGCAGGTCGGGCGCAGGGAATCTCAAACGCACGACCAGAACAACAACCGGTTGGAGCACAGCGCCGGGCGGGGCATACCCATCATCATCGGAAGAGGCGGTCAACGCCATTTTCTCTTCCAAAATCCGTCGGTACTCGACCCCGGCCTTGACGTGCGCGTTGGTGCACGTCTCCTCCGCCTTAGCCCCCGGCACCTTCTCCAAACGCCCACCGCACGCAATCTCCAGGCCGCTCTCCGTCCTCCGCGCAAGGGCCACGCCCTCAAAGCCCCCGGCCCCGCGGCGCCGCACCTGCAGCGCACAGAACTCCGCGGCACCGGCGGGGGGCAGCAGGAGCCCCACCTGCTGCGGGGCGCAGTCGAACCAGAAGCGCACCATCGTCCCGTGGTCCCTCTGGGGCCTGTCGCCCTGCGTCCAGGGCAGCGCGCACTGCGGCCGCATCAGGGCCGCGTCGGCGTGCAGGTGCAGGTCCTTGAGGATCAGGAAATGCTTTTTGGTGCCGGGGCTCCGGAAGAACGCCCGCATGCGCTCCAACGTCCGGAAACCGCTCCATTCTCGGTACTCCCCCCACACGGCCTCGACGGTCTCGTAGCGGGTCTCCACGTTGACCGCCGTCCCCTGCACCAGCCCGCCCCCGTCGCCGCCCCCGCCCTTGACCCCCACGAGGAACAGGAACACGTGGGAGTGCAGCGGCAGGATGCGGTGGCCCATGCCCACCAGCGGCAGCGCGACCCGCCGCCCGCCGCCCGCGGGGCCCAGCTCCCGCAGCGTCCGCAGCCACTCCGCGCCCGCCCCGCACGAGTACGCGACGGGCTCCCGCAGCAGCGTCAGGATCTCGATGGGGTTCGTCACGAGCACGTCCGCCGGCAGGTCGGGCTCGTCCTTCGCCGGCCGGTGCCGGAGCTCGTCCCGCAGCTGGTCCCACTGCGCCGTGCCGGGCCCCGGGTCCCCCGTGACGCGGACCCCGAACGGGGCGAACAGCCGGCGGAGGGCCAGGTACTCCGCCTCCACCGGCTTGAACGCCTTGGGGATCCCGTCGGAGCACATGTAGCTGCAGACCTGGACGCAGAGGTCCGCGATCCACTGCTCCCACGTGTCGAGGATGAAGGGCACCAACTTGTGCCGGCGCTGCGTGGAGGCCTTCTTCAGCTTGTCCTGGAGCCACCGCATCACGATGTTGTCTTGGATGTACATGGCCCAAACTTGGTCCAGTTCCAACTGCAACTGCTGGGAGCTCACCACAGTCTCAAACTTCCTGGGTAGAGGCAAGGGCGCTGGCAGCATTTCGTGACTGTTCGGCCCGTTCTGTGCGTTGCACTGCACCTATGTGGCTTCATTTTTTCTACTGCTGGCAGTAGAAAAACCCTTGGAAAATTGAGTATCAGTTGTTTCCAGGCTTTTTGAAGAAACACGAAAAACACAAATTGGGAAAAGTGCTCTTTTCAGAAGAACCCCTCTTTTTGGTGATCACCTGGTCATCGCCGCACTCTGTCAACTTCGGACCCCCCAGGGCTGAAGGGTTCGAGGTAACCAGGGAGGTCGAAGCACAAGGCATCAACTGCTGTTCCTTCCACGGCGTTCGTGCACTGCCTTCCCAAGTACAAGACATTGGGTCAAAATATTGTGCTCCCCAATCCACAGGGGGTGAGCGGGGCGGCTGTGCTGTCGATTGACGTTGCACATGGGCTGCATGCTGCACATCGGGCTAACTTCTGTGCGAGAAAGTGGGGAAGGGGTGGGAAGATTATTGACTTTTCCTCATCGTTGTAATCCCCCACCGTTTATTGTGAATGGCCTAACGATGCATCAGTAGAGTTGAACCATGGCTGTCACGCTGCCTCGCGCAGGAAACAAACAGGAAAGTCGCAATCCACTATTTGTTGCCGAGGAAAGAGGTCTTTTCCAAATACCGACTCGACTCGGAATGCCATGTAACATGTTTCACTGCCAAGGACGTTCCCAGCCCTTCCGAAGCCGCAGGAAAATGGCTGCAAAAAACATACGCCCTCCCACCTTCATTCACATTCTCAGCATGGTTCTCCCTCCCAATGGCACGCTCACCTGCACCAGACTTGCTTCCACCCCCACTCCCACTGTCACTGCAACACCCATTCCCACCCCAACCGCCACCCCAACCGCCAGTCTGATACTTCTCCCTCATTCTGTCCCACTCTGTTCTTGACACAAACGCCCACCACTATCATGCCGGCGATTCCCACTCCCACACTCACACGTGTGCTCACACCCACACCCACACCGATTCCAGTCGAGCAGGGCTGGAAGCGGTTGTGGGTGTGGCAACGGGGGTGAAAGCTGGCACGAGTGTGAGAGCGGGAGTGAGTATGAGAGTGAGGGTTGCCGAGAGCAGTGTGCGCGGGTGTAACCATTCGGGTCGTTGTGGCAGTGGCTGCAGGACTGCGTGAGAGTTGTCAGCATGGGTGCCACCGTAGAGTCGAAGGTGGCAGTATTGATGGTGTAATACCGGCAGTCAGGGTAAGGATGAGAGAGGGTAGGAGGACGGGATGGGGCGGTCAGAGTTTGACAGTTTGACAGGGCATCGCTTGGCGCGACCACCATGATCCGGTCACCTCCGGCCAAGCTGTTGCACTGCATGCGCATTACGTGCAGTGCCCACACAATGAAACCAAGCCAGGGAGGAAGGGAGGAAACCACCCTGCATTTATGCAGCCGTCACAAAAGTGTGCACGACGTGCACCGCATGCCCTCCATTCCCTTCACAATGCCGCTGCACTGCAACACGGCACAGAACCAGGCATCTGCCCAATTCATGGTTCACTGGAGTGCACATGCGACTGGCATACGCACTCGACGCTGGCTGCAGGATACGGTGGGGTCAGGATACGATGGGATGGGGTCAGCGGCGGCCTCCTTCTGATCCCCAGAAAAAGGGTGCCAGATGAGTGCGGGGGGCGCATGCAACAGCAGTCGTACGCAAGCCCGCCGGACCGGGATGGCGGGATTTGCTGTGGACACAATGGGACACAATGGGAAGGGGTACTCGAGAAAAGGTTTGCACGGGGGTGCGGGTCGTCTGAGCCCCTTTTGGAGTCCCCCTCCGCTGCCTTCCGGGGTCAGGTGATGGGCCACGGACGGGGTCTGGGGGGCGGTCCTGCATACCCCAACATATGAACCTCAAAATGACCCCCACGACGCACTGAGACTTCTCAAAAATCGTTCTTCTGAGCTGCTTTGTGGCCTGACTTCTCAGCCACCTGTGCCCCTTTCCCAGACCCATGGGGGCTGAGACGAGCCCCCCGTGCGAAAACCATTTTTTCGAGCTCCTCAGGAGGCCGTTGCACATGACGGCCCATACTATCCGAGGGACAGGGTCAGATAGCAGACAAGTGTGAAACAACAAATGAGATGAAGGGTGTGAGCAACCAGACAACCGATTGAGAGAGAGAGAGAGAGAGAGAGAGAGAGAGAGAGAGAGAGAGAGACGGAGAGAGAGAGAGAGAGAGAGAGAGAGAGAGAGAGAGAGAGAGAGAGAGAGAGAGAGAGCGGAGTGAGAGAGGGAGAGAGAGAGAGAGAGAGGAGAGAGAGAGAGAGAGAGAGAGAGAGTGAGAGAGAGAGATAGAGAGAGAGAGAGAGAGAGAGACGGAGAGAGAGAGAGAGAGAGAGAGAGAGGACGGAGAGAGAGAGAGAGAGAGAGAGAGAGAGAGGGAGAGACGGAGTGAGAGAGAGAGAGAGAGAGAGAGAGAGAGAGAGAGAGAGAGAGAGACGAGAGAGAGAGAGAGAGAGAGAGAGAGAGAGAGAGAGAGAGAGAGAGACTGAGAGAGAGAGAGAGAGAGAGACGGGGAGAGAGAAAGACAGAAACCTTATGGCTGACTTGATGTCATCGATAAGCAAGGTACCGTCTTCACCGAAGTGTTGAATGACGCTGTGGTCGGCCAACATGTTTGACACCTCCGTCACTACGAATCGCACCGCCTCATGAATCATCTCCGTTGCCTTCTCCAGCACCGCAGACTTCATACTCAAGGGCTTGCCGCTGCGCTTCACCCGGGCGTCTACCGGGACGCTGCCCGCGTCCTCCGGCTGCGCGCGCTTGCGACTGCCGCTGCTGCCGGCACTGCCCGCCTGCTCCGCACGGGCCGCCTCAAAGGCATGCACCATCGCCGCGAGCTCACGCTTCTCACACCCGGACAACTCCTCCTCCTTCCCGTAATTCAGAAAGCGCTGCTTCAGCTCCGACACCGGCAGCCCCCGCAGCTCCTCCAAAGAAGGCCCCGCAGGCGCCCCTGCATCGCCGCTGTCTACACCGTCCTCCACAACGTGCATGCGCTCCTCCGCCCCTTTGTCTTCCGACTCTGCCTCGTCCCCCCGCATCAGGGGATGAAACAGTCGATGTGCAAAATCCATGCAGGAGCTCCCACACCGCGACGCCTCCCGCAGTGTGGCTGCCAGCTTTGATCCGTAGCCATTGAGGAACGCCTCCTTCTGAGCCCTCGAGAACTTCTTTCGTGCGCGGGACTTCAGAACCTCGACAAGAGGCATCATGTCATCGAATTTGAAGTAGCATTCGTACGGAAAGCACTCCGTCCGGAACATCTGCATGGCAGCAAGGCATCGCTCACGCAATCACAACCCCCCCCCCCCTGTGTGACATTCCGTCCGGTCGCTGTTTCTTTACGGGGCCCTGGACAGTCACCCGTTCTTCCCTTCGCATGTTGCGTCGGGTCGCTGCATTTTGTCGGCCGCTGCAGCCGGTGCTCCTGCTGGTGTCGTTTCCGCGTTCGCGGAGCCCCGTCGTTGGTGTGCCGGGGCTGTGCTGGATGTGGCGGGATGTGCCGTTTGCGCGTCAGCGGCGCCCAGTAGTTGGCGTATTGGGGGTTGTGCTGGTTGTTGCCGGGGTTGTTTGACTGTTTTTGCTGTCCGCGCGCCTCTGTCCACAGGCCGTTTATAACCTGCCTCGCTGTGTTTCCGTGTGCGTGAGGCCCAGGTGCCCTGCTCCTCCACGCATTGTCCTGCCCCCCCCCCCCTTGCCCTGCCCCCTTCGACTGATGCTGCCTGACTCCCTCCCTCCCTCTGACGCTGACAAACAGAACAAAGAGGAAGAGCAAATGGGCCACAGCCAATGAGCAAAGGAGCTTCGCAGCTCTCGTAATGCGCTTGCAACACCCGGAGTCATCTTCGATACGGATGCGGTCCAGCCAAAACGGTGGTCCTTCTTAGGGCCAATAAAATTTCACGAACATTTTGCTGCGATGCCCCCCCCCTTGGGCATCTGACGTCGCGTGCTCCCACAGAAATGCCCAGCAGCCACAATAGCACCACAGGCGCACTTTGCTGTGGGCATATGTCAACAAAAACGCCACGAAACCAACGGTACTGAAGAATCAGACCCTTTCCACTGAACCTCCGATGACTTCGGCCCAGACCAGAGGAAGCACAGCCCCAAACGCTCCGGAGGAGGGGGCCTCAATAGGTCAGGTGTGGACCCGCCACTTAGCTCCAGCCGCGCCTGCCTCACGACCTTCATTGCCAACTCAGTTCCTTGATTGTGCGTGTCACTCAGACAGTGCAATGCAGTTCTTGTCCCTTCCCTCCGCCCTGAATGGGGTAAGAGTTGGGCTGCCTCTACAGGGTTCTGGGCTTTGTCGCCTTTGTGGACTGAGTTTGGGGCGTAGCGTTTGATTGTGTCCCACTTTGGTGTCCGCCGGTGCACTGGTATGCTTGCTGTCGCTGGCCCCTCTCGGCCACATACCCGTGTGTCGGGTACTCCGGGTCATGGGGGGTGCGGGGCGGTCAGAGGTCTCTCTTATGGGCCGGAGGAGGGGGGGGGGGGCGTCCCTCAAAGTCAAAGGGAAGGACCACTGCGTACACACGGCACAAATACAAACATTTGGGTCTGTACAGTATTGGGCAGAAGGACGGGGCGGATGAACCCTCTGGGGGGCAAAAGGTATGGCATGGCCATCTGCCATCATTCAGCAGGGAAGGGGGCGGGCTAACAGGGGGACAGTAGTGACAGGGCAGAGGATTTGAAAGAACGTGACACTTACTGCCCCGGATCTTACCCATGACTCAGGGCCCGCGGTCACTGGGCAGCTGCAATTTTGTATTGTGGCCCAACGGGTCCTCCACCATGACCGACCCCCCCACCCACAGCCTTGGACCCCGCTTCGACCCCACCTCAAGCGGTGCCCCAGAGCGGTCGCACCAGCCACAACAGCTCTTGGCACACATTCTTGGGTATTTGGTAATACTAAGTACTGGACAAGGTAAAACTTGGTAAAATGTGGTACAACTTGGTAGAAACGAGGTACAACTTAGCAAAATGTGGTACAACTTGGTAGAAATGAGGTAAAACCTGGTAACATGTGGTAAAACTCAGTAGAAACACAGTAAAACTTAGTAAAATGTGGCAAAACTTAGTAGAAACAAGGTACAACTTAACAAAATGTGGTAAAACTTGGTAGAAACGAGGTAAAACCTGGTAACATGTAGTAAAACTTAGTAGAAACGAGGTAAAACTTCGCAAAACGTGGTAGAACTAGTGGAAATGAGGTAAAACTTGGTAAGATGTGGTACAGCTTAGTAGAAACGAGGTAAAAACTTAGTAAAACCTTTTTTCACTAAGTTTTACCGCAAACCCCACACATCTCCCTCCCTCAGTGTCAGCGCAGGACAGTGGATACTTGGGGGCCTTGCCAACTGCCGCACGCAGCAATCGGACACTTCCTGAACACTGCAAATGCCTCACCCACTCCATCCCTCACTCACCCCGTCGTTCTCTTGCTCCTTCCCTTCAGCATTGATGGTTGGGAAAGCAAAATGGCAAGACGCAGTCATTATCTCTTCCTTTGCCTGCGGCTCTGCTTGTGCCCATGAAGTCCAGAAGTATTGAGGTTTCGCAGGAGACTACTCCTACATCTCCTGCATAGCCAAGCCGCATCCTGAGTGGTCCCTATGAGCGATAGCGCCACGGTATTGCATCACAGTATAGCATCGTGCTGTTGTTGTTTCCGGGAGCTGCATGGGCAAAGGCACAGGCAAAGGCTTGGGCATAGGTGCTGGGTATAAGTATGGGAAACATGCCGGTGCAGTGGGAGGAGGGAGGGCAGTTGTCTGTAAGCAAAGGTAAATGTATTGAATGCTGCTGTGCATCATCCAAAACCGAGGGAAGCACAGTCCTCATACCCCAACTGCCCCCTTTCCCCGTCGCTAGCTGCAAGACAAGAAACACATTTCCACAACATCCCATACTTGGTTTACGTGACGTCTGTGTTTCTTGATCCATTTTCGAAAGTGCTTGTCGCCCTGCAGCCTCTGCAAGTAGCCCTCCCGATTCAACTTAATGACATTGTCCAGCCGGGTATTGAGCTCCTCGGTCCTCGTGGTCGCAGTGTGGGCCCAGTGCTGCGATATTTCTTGGCGGCACTCGTCCAATCGGTCTTTGACTCTTTGCAGACTGTAGGTACTTGAACCGGGGAATATCGATGCATCCAGCACAAAACAGGGGGACCGTTTGATCTTCAAATTCCTGAAGCGCGAGGGCCGGGCAGATGAAATGTCTGTATCTCCCGAGTTTGCGGCCGCCTTGCCCCGGATGCGGTGCTACTGCCCATGTAAACGGGGTGGGGGTGGGGGGGCTGAAGGCAGACCCCTCCAGGGCGGGAAGAAAATTGCTCTGCGGGGGGGGGGGGGGGTGACACGGAAGCCCATTTCCCCAACCCCCCTCCCCCTCCTTGGCCGCCGTGACGGGAGGGGGAGTTCAGGGCGGGGGTGCCCGACCTGCCGTGCCGTTCCTTCGGGGGGGGGGGGGGTCAACCCAACATCTATGGCTCAAAATGATACCCACGTTGTGCTGATCATTTTGACTACTCAAATGTGGGGGGATCAATGGTCGGTTCCGATTAGACTGAATGTCCCCGCCATAGACAATTCCAGCCATTAGTCCAGCAGTACTGCGAAGTCCAATCAATGCACGTGTCCCCTTCTTGGTTGGGGTGCTCCACTATGTAAGGTACAGTGAGGCATTTCTTGCGGTTAGCTCTGCAGGTCACTTGTGTGCTTGTCCTTTCTGCCGACTCTAAAGAACAACCAGGATCAATAAAAAGCAGTCGTCCATAAGGTGTGGACTGCATTCATTGTACTACTTGCGAACTGACTGGGCTGCATACCATGGCACTCACTCGGCCTGTCCCCATCAGTTGCTGTTTAGTTTCAAAAAGTGCAGGGAGAAACATACAATAGGAGGAGAGGAGGGTGTGAGAGCAGTAAACTGGCGTGGAAACCACAGTGCCAGTGGATACAGAGCAGTTAGTCACGACTGCCTTCTGTGGAGCACGTGCGAGAGCTGAGCTGGCTTGCACTGTCAGTGCTTTCTGCACTCCATGAATCAGTGTCACAGTGACTGATGTCAGATGTTGTCGAGAGAGCGTCAGCCATGAGTGTAAGGTTGAGTGAAGTGAGGACCGCCTGTCCTTCAATGGAGTGAATGAGCGGAGGTGATGCCTACTCAAATGTGGGGGGGGGGGGGGATTATTGGTGGAAAAAACTTTTTCGGGCCAAATTTTGTGTTCCTGCGCCTTCGGCGCCAACATCCGTTCTTACGCAAAACAAAGGGCCCGACACAGAACCCCATTTCTCCAACCCCCCACCCCTCCTTCGGCGGGCGTCCATGTCAACCCCCCCCCCCCCCCCGCAGAGCAATTTTCAGGTCGCCCAGCGGCCCCTCCCGCAATGGGCGGGGCGTGCCTGTACACATACCTTGACCTATACAATGTACCCCCCCCAGGCCTACACTCCTAATCGCCTGCACCACATCAAAACCAATCACTGGTCGGGTCTGGGTGCTCCGGGGAGGTGCGGTGGGGCGGGTGGGCCCGATGTGGGGGTGTGCAGGCAGATCCGGGTCCGCAGGGGTCTCCCGCGCGCCCCGCCCACAGATCTCCGGGGGGCCCATTCCCGGTCGCTGGAACAACCAAAAGGAAACCGGCGCGTCGTGGCTGGGCCGTTTCGGTGTGCGCCTGCGCGTTTTGCTCGCCTCCGTGCCGGCGGTGGGGCCCCGGTGCGGCCCCCGGTCGCCCTGTGGGAGGGCGGTGTTGCCCTTGACACGTCCGATGAAACTACGGATTCGCGTGGGGGGCGGGTCGCCGGGCGCTGCACCTGCAGCACCGCGACGCCGGCGCAGGGGAGACAGGGGGGGCGGCAAAGGGAGCCGCGGGGCACTCAAGACAGGGGGTGACAGGCGGCACGGGGGCGATGGGGGCGTAAACAGGGCCAGAGAAGCAATACGGACCCATTCTTCGTCCAGCTCCGCCATTGAGCCTCCACCGTCTCGAACTGCTTGTCGCACGTCTTCTTCACTTCGCCCAGTAGCTCCTCTTCGGTCATGATCTCCTTCAGTTGCTTGAAGTCTTCCAGCTTGTTCCTGTCCAGGGGATAGCACACCATCAACGGCAGCGGGCAGCCGCCCGGGTTGTTCAGGCGGGGCAGCCAGTTGGCCTCCTCCAGCCCCTGAAACAAGTCGTTGGTGGCGTAGCTGTAGCTTGTGATGTACATCAGCACGTCGGCCTGGTACCACTTCAGGGCCTGCACGGCGACGTGGTACCGGAAGACGTCGCCGTGCGACAGCCCCGGGTGGTCGAGGAACACGAACCTCTTCAGCAGCGGGTTGGGGTACTGCACGACCACTTTGGAGAGCAGCGCCCAGCAGGACCAGCACTGCTGCTTCGGGTTGCGCCAGTGGGTCGTGTGGGCGGCCAAGAACATCCGGAGGGCGACGTCGTCGGCGAATTCCGCGGCGATCTCGCGCTTCTTGACGCACTCGACGAAGTAGGGGGGGATGTCCTGCAGGGGATCGGCGTAGAACTTCTGCGTCTCGCCGGGGCCGTACCCCCAGACCGTCAGCATCTCCAGATGCTCGAACGACGTCACGCTGCGCTCCTTCACTTGGGCAGGGGTCAGCGCCTTGAAGTCGCGCGCGCGCTGCTGGAGTCGCTCCAGATCCTTCTCTGAGACGTACGTCAGCGTCACACGGCGGCGGTCGCCCCAGACGATCTCCACAGGCACCGACGTCGACGAGCTCTCCCTCAAAAGCGCAGGAAGAAACGTTCGGCCATGGAGTGCGGGGTGCCCCTCCATCTTGGTCACCAACTCATTATTGGCGGCGGCAGGCGGGGCCCCGGGCTCTGGCGGCATCTCCAGCAGCTTGCCAAGCAGCGTGCTCTTCCCCACGTGGGGGCTGCCGACGACGATGACGCGCACGCGGCTCTCCGTCCGGAGGAACTGCTGAATGTTCTCCACGTACGCCGCGCTGAGCGCCTTCAGCTCGGCAGAGAGGGCCTCGTGCTGCCCCGTCAGAATGCGCCTCCGCATGGCCTCGTTGAATGCCGGGCGCAGGGCGTCGGCGATCGTCACCTCATCGGGCCTTCGCAGCTCGAACACCTGCGATGCCACGGTGCGGGCAATGCCCGGGGGCGACCCCCTCCCCCCTCCCCTGCGGATGGGGGAGCGGGATGTCGCGAGTGCAGCCCATACCCGTCGGAGGCTTGTTCTCACAGCGGCACGGAGCGTGCGCCTCCCGGCAATGGCAAACGAGGGGGTCGTGACTGGCGGTGGCACTGGTAGTGGGAATTCGGCTCCTCTTGTTCGCCCACGCACGGGGCCAGTCAGGAAAACGACGTCCTTGGCTAGAATCCCAGCCATCACACCCTCAAAAAGGCCATCACACCCTCAAAAAGGCTACTACCCCGGCCCCCCTTGAATTGTAATACCCTGCGCGCGACGGGACCGTCACACCCCCGGGGGAACATACCCAAGGCGACGCCCCCCCCCCCAAATTGGGGACGTGTGAGCTGTCACGTGTGTTGTGTTGTTCGGGACGATGTCAGCACAACAGGCATCACATGCAGTCCACAAGAATGAGTGAAAAGCTTTGTCAAGAGCCTGAAAACGGCAAAAGGTCTGGAAGAGGAATGTGTGCATTGACCTTTTGCGGGGGAGAGAGGGGAAGTTCTTGCACTGCGTGCGCACTGCGTGCGCACTGCGTGCGCACTGAGTGCGCACGCAGTGCATACTGCGCACGCAAGGGGGAAGTTCTTGCACTGCGTGCGCACTGCGCACGCAGAGGCTGAGATGGGGAGGGTCCGTTTTCCAAAGTTACAATCCAATCTTTGGTGTGACCTCTTGACCGTCCAGTGGCCAAAATAAGCACTCTGTGGGTGATTTTGAGACATGTAGTGTGGAGACTCTTGTGCGCGGGACCGAATGCATTTTGCACCATTCTCTGCTTCATAGAGCTCTTCGTAGATGGCGACAGTTCCACGTTTTTTGGAGACACTAGGCCCCGTAGAGGGGGAGGACAAGTTGGGTCTCTCGCGGCAAGGTACCAGGGTGTGTGTGCATTGATAGGTTGACACCGGCGCTCTGTTTGAAAGGGACACTACGGCAGCAACTCAGTGTGCAAAGTGTGGTGGGGAAACGCAGCCCAGGAGACTATGTTTGGGTCAACGATGCCCCTGCTGAGATGGGTCTTGTCGGTTGCGGTGGAGGCAACTCACCCATCTTGGCTACCTCATCTGAGTGCGCACGCAGTGCATACTGCGCACGCAAAGGCTGAGATGGGGAGGGTCCGTTTTCCAAAGTTACAATCCAATCTTTGGTGTGACCTCTTGACCGTCCAGTGGCCAAAACAAGCACTCTGTGGGTGATTTTGAGACATGTAGTGTGGAGACTCTTGTGCGCGGGACCAAATGCATTTTGCACTATTCTCTGCTTCATAGAGCCCTTGGTAGATGGCGACATCCAAAACTTCGCACTGCGTGCGCGGCATTCCCAGAGAGGGCAACATCATCATCACCGGAATCGACATCGGCAGCATGGTTGGTTAAGGCATGAACATCCAACAGAGCGCGGGCCGGAAGCGCCGGCAACGAGCGAACGAGACAGCCACCACCGCAGAGGGAACACAAAGGACGCGTGACACGACGCAAGACGTGCAAACACAAAAGCGAATGAACCACAAAAAGACGCCGAAACTGCCTGTTGGGACGCATGTTCAGCTCCACTGAGAGACACGCTGTGAGGGGCCAGACTCTTAGCAAACACAACGATGCCCCGTGAGCGTTGGAAATTGACAACAGCACCGGATGGGTCAGTATGATCGGCATCGATGGCAGAAATTGCGAAAAACTAAGTGTTCTGCATGATACAGGGTACCGTGGAGTGCCTTGGACCAAAAATTTGAAGTACACAGCAATGCACTAACAATACGACCGGGTCCAACCAGCAAACACACTAGAGAAGCTTAACACCCAAAAATAACTTTGGAAAACTGAAAATGACGGTTCCCTCGCCCACCCACCCCCCTCCGGTTACTAATCAAGGGCGGTTACCGGGGGGTACACCCTCGAAAAACGCGCCCTCAGAAATGCCATCACACCCGCAAAAAACTGCCAACGCCGTCCGTGGACGGGGCCATGCTGATGCGTCACACAGACCTGGGCATGAGGCTGAACGCAAAAAAAAATGTCCAAAAAAAAACACAGTGCTGAGAGGGGGGATTTGGGATGGGAGGGACTGGGCAGCTCATTCCCTGGCAAAACGAGGGTAGGTTTAGTGGAATGGCGAAGGGAGGGGGGGGGGTCGTGGTGGAAACCGTTGCAAACCCCCATTGCCGGGGCGGTGGCGGCATTGCTGCGGTCATGTGGCGTACCTTGTGTTCGAACTCTCCCTTGTCTAATTTGCAGAACACTTCGTAGTACTCGGCCGTCTCCTGCACTCGGACTCGACCGGTCACACCGTTTCCATCCCACGGTGTCCTCCAGCCGTCCTGCAGCCTCACTTCACATCCAAGCGCATCAACGTAGACCCGCAGAGACATGCGGCCTGCGTCAACTAAAACGCCCGGAAAGGCAGATGCAAATATGTTGGTGCCTGTCGCCCCGTCAGCCTATGGCATGCCTCATCTACAATTCGACCAGCAGCACCTTCTGAAGCTGCACCGCTCCTTGCGCTCCTCGCGGATGCCATTCTAAGTGTTGTACAACCGATGTTGCAGCCAATCACCGACAAGCCTACTTGTGGCACCCTTGAGGCTGCAGGTGCAAGTGGATGCTAATTAGCTATTTAGGTCTAGCTGGCGGAGGACCAGAGTGGCGACGCTATCAACAGCTATGGCCCAAAGGCTGCATGGCCGAACCACGGTGTGTACCGAAATACTGAATGTGGGCGGCCATTTCATCCCCACAATTGAAATTGTTATGTTGAATTCGAATCAGAAAACTTCATCCAAAATTTGGGGAAATTAAATGGCTTGATTTGATTGCCAGTTGACAAAGTGTGGCCTTTGGTTTCAGAGGAAATAGGTTTTATCTAAATTGATTTTACCTTCGATGTATTTTTAATTGACGGGGTCGAAATTTATTCTAAGGGATCCAGGGATCTAAGGGATCGTATTTTCACAATCCAACCAGCGGATCTTGGCCAGGCCGTAAGTTATGCACTTGTGATGCGAAGCGCAATGCCTGACTCACCAAGGGATACCCACACCCAGGCCCCGCCTACATTACTTTCGACGACGGTGCCCACGGAGGTGTACTTGTACTTGGCGGGGGTCACGCGATTGCGTGAACCTTCTGGTGCAGACCGGACACTTGTACCTACCCGGCCGAACACGCACATGCTACAAGTGTGTGTCTGCCCGGGCACCCCGTTCCATAACAGCCCCTCAGCAACCAGGCACCGGAATCACGGTGCACACAGGGACCGCCCTAGGGGGAATCTTTGCACTGCGCGCGCACTGCGCGCTACTTTTAGACTATGTTCCCCCGAAGAGCCCCCAAGCACAACCCTTGGAAACGCCCTTAGAATTAGGTGACCCAAACTGCCCCAGCTCAAGAAAGTTGCAAACTGGGGTACACAGTACCACTCTCGCTCCTTTAAGGGCGATCTTGGTCAACACCTTAGCAAGTTGGGAAATGGGGGGTTAGCATAGCACAACCCCATCGATCTCCAGTAGAAGCGATAGGCGTTATTGAGGTATCGCGAACAGTAGAGCCGCATCATATGCTGCTCCTTACTCGCGAACAACTCCACCTGAACTTCATTCAGGTCTACCACCCCTGCATTCTCGGGGGTCCCCAACAAAGGGGGACAAAATCAGAAGTCAAAACGTACGCTAGGGGTCACCATGATGCCCTTAGGGGCCCCTAGTATCTCAAAGTGTGGGTCTCTAGTACGGCCAGACGCCCAAATAGTTGCACTACGCGCGCACTGCGCTTAAGGCTCCCCCCTAGTGGGCATGACCCATGTACCCAACCCCCCCTTGTCATAGCTGCGGAAAAGTCTTAAATTAATACGGTCCCTACGGCGTACGTCTTAACAGAAGATCAGCTCGCGGACTCCGTGACGCCAGAACCCCAAGGAAACGTCGGTTACCAGCCACAGCCGGTGTTACTTGGCTGCGGGGTCTTTAACAGGCGGTCCGCGACTGGCTGCTTGAAGCCCCCCCTACAACAAGGGAAAAAGGACTGCAAGGGCTAGTGAGTGGAGGACACAGAGACTCGGGGCGGAGGGCAACCGTCCTGAAAGTCACAAAGGGCCACGGGGGCGCGGAAACACTAGCCTGCTGTGCCGCATGGAAGAGGATGTAGGTACTCCAGCAGGGGAGAGTAGTTGATAGGAAAGTGGGCGTAAGCAGGCAAGGTGTTCCTTAAGTCGGGGTGGCCCACCACTAGACTAAAAGGTTCATTGGTGGCCCTAAAGACAACGAGAACGATCGAAAAACGGGGTTTTGACGGCCAAAAAGTTTGAAATTTCTATTGCCTTCGGCAAGTCCACCTCGCAGAGAATCTACCCCGAGCAACACACACCCAAAATGGGGCAGAAACTACATAAATACGGGCTACAACATGCTTTACATACCTTGGATGATCATTTTAGGTTATCACCGTATCAAAAAAACAAGTTTCGAAAACTTCGATTTTTGAGCAGCCTAGGGTGAAAAACTGCATAAGCAGGTTGTGTACCAATCCCTTGGGAGCCCCCCCACCCCCCCGGACCTAATACCCAAATAGGGTGAAAAATATGTACGTACGGCCTAAAACATGCTTTACATACCTTGGATGGTCATTTTAGGTGGTCACAATATCAAAAAAACAAGTTTCAAAAACTTTCATTTTTGAGCTGCCCAGGGTGAAAAACTGCATAAGCAGGTTGTGTACCAACCCCTTGGGAGGCCCCCCCCCCCCCCCACAGACCTATTACCCAAATAGGGTGAAAAACACGTAAAGACGGCCTAAAACATGCTTTACATACCTTGGATGGTCATTTTAAGTGATCACAATATCTCAAAAACAAGTTTCGAAAACTTCCATTTTTGAGCTGTCCGGGGTGAAAAACTGCATAAGCAGGTTGTGCACCAATCCCTTGGGAGACCCCCCCCCCGACCTGATACCCAAATAGGGTGAAAAACACGTAAATACGGCCTAAAACATGCTTTACATACCTTGGATGGTCATTTTAGGTGATCACAATATCACAAAAACAAGTTTCGAAAACTTCCATTTTTGAGCAGCCTAGGGTGAAAAACTGCATAAGCAGGTTGTGCACCCGTCCCTTGGGAGCCCCCCCCCCCCCCCCCGACCTAATACCCATATCGGGTGAAAAACACGTAAATACGGCCTAAAACATGCTTTACGTACCTTGGATGGTCATTTTAAGTGATCACAATATCACAAAAACATATTTCCAAAACTTCCATTTTTGAGCTGTCCGGGGTGAAAAACTGCATAAGCAGGTTGTGCACCCGTCCCTTGGGAGACCCCCCCCCCCCCCCGGACCTAATACCCATATCGGGTGAAAAACACGTAAATACGGCCTAAAACATGCTTTACATAGCTTGGATGGTCATTTTAGGTCTTCACAATATCACAAAAACAAGTTTCAAAAACTTCGATTTTTGAGGTGCCCAGGGTGAAAAACTGCATAAGCAGGTTGTGTACCAATCCCTTGGGAGACCCCCCCCCCCGACCTGATACCCAAATAGGGTGAAAAACACGTAAATACGGCCTAAAACATGCTTTCCATAGCTTGGATGGTCATTTTGGGTGGTCACAATATGAAAAAAATATGTTTCGAAAACTTCGATTTTTGAGCTGTCCGGGGTGAAAAACTGCATAAGCAGGTTGTGCACCCGTCCCTTGGGAGACCCCCCCCCCCCGACCTAACACCCAAAAAGGGTGAAAAACACGTAAATACGGCCTAAAACATGCTTTCCATAGCTTGGATGGTCATTTTAGGTGGTCACAATATCAAAAAAACAAGTTTCGAAAACTTCGATTTTTGAGCTGTCCAAGGTGAAAAGCTGCATAAGCAGGTTGTGCACCCGTCCCTTGGGAGCCCCCCCCCCACCCCTCCCCCCCGGACCTAATACCCAAATATGGTGAAAACCACGTAAATACGGCCTAAAACATGCTTTGCATAGCTTGGATGGTCATTTTAGGTGGTCACAATATCAAAAAAACAAGTTTCGAAAACTTCGATTTTTGAGCTGCCCAGGTTGAAAAACTGCATAAGCAGGTTGTGTACTGGCCCATTCACTAGGCCATTATTGGTGGAAACAGTCATTTCGCGTCTTTGGCACGGGTTGTGGACGGCCCCAGGCAGGGCTAGAGACTGCAAAAAACGTCCTTCCGTATCCTAGTAGGCATATACTGTCACAACATCCCCACTTGCACCCCTCAGGGTAGGTACCACGGGGTCACCGAGGTCGACGAACATAGCAAAAATGGCTGAAAAGTGCATAAACTGCCTAAGCGCTCGTCCCACTCCGCCCCATACAAACCCCATAGAGTCGGGACCCGGAAACACTTTTTCGGCTCAAAATCGAAAAAAACCAAAAGATTCATGATTTTCGACCCAAAGAAAGGGGGGGACATTTTTTGACCCCCCCCCACCCCCCCCACCCCCACCCCCACCCCCCCCCCCCCCCCCCCCCCCCTCCCTCAAAACCTGAAAAAAGTGGGTTTCAAGTGGGGGGGGTCTGGGGGGGTCCGGACCAAAAACTCATTGGGGGATGCGTTTATTGGACAAAATAATGATTTTACAAGGGGTTAAACTAACAATTCAACCCCTTGGGGTAGGGTACGCGAATAGGCCCAAAAAGGCCAAAATGGGGGGTATGTGGCATTTTCCCCATATATACGCCTGCCTGGCTTTGATCTAACAACCTCTGCGAGGTGATTCTATTGCCTTCGGCAGTGCACCTCGAAGAGAGGTTGACAGTCAGCCAATCAGTCCCTGAGCTAGCAAGCAGGCAGTTCAGACAGATACACACAGTTTGGGTTTTTTGTCAGTGGCAGATGCGGCCCCAAGCAGCAGGGAGGCCATATGCCACAATCCAGGTGGCAGCCGAGTGGTAACTCAGCCGACCGGCATCCGTGTAGTCGGCGGTTCGAACCCCAGTCTGCCCACTTTGGCGCCGCCGCCGGCGGCGGCGCTAAAATTCGGCAGATTACGATTCGAACCGACGCCTGCATATCTGATATCGGCTGCGTTACCATTGGACCGCTGGCGGTGTTAGCAGCTCTGTGCGTCCCCACTGCTTGTAGCCTATTAAGTAAAAACTTTTGACCCCCCCCCCACCCCCCCCCCCACCCACCCCCCCACCCCCCCCCCCCAAAAAAGTGATATCCAGTTTTAGGGGGTAGAGGCCTCAAAATCAAAAAATCCATTGGGGGATGCTCTTATTGGGCAAAATAATGATTTTACAAGGGGTTGGACATCCAATATCATGCCTTGGGGTATGCTACGCGAATGACCCCAAAAAAGGGGGGTATATGACGCCCGCGCCTGCGCTTGATCTAACAACCTCTCTTCGAGGTGATTGCAAATGTAAAATTACACAATACAAATTCCTGGTCTTCTGGCCAGAATTGCGGAGAACCCTGAGAAATTGACAACTGGGGTCTGGGTTGAGTTACCCGCGCAAACATAACCGCCATGGCCATAATCAGCCCGAGCACCCACTTGTATTCTGTGGTGATGTGCTTCTTACTACTATTCATGGCAGTTTCCAAGACAGTGGAACATGCAGACGAGCGGTGTGCCGCTTGTTCCTTGTTGTGTTCTTGTTGCTGCTTTGCCGGGGAGTGTAGACTGGGGTTTTCGTTTGTGGTGGGGCAGCAAAAACAATGAGACATGGGTGGGCAGATGTAGCGTATAGCCCGGGTGCGGCTACGATAGGCAGGCGGTTGTCGCCATGTATGTGTAGCACGGCGGTAATGACGTCCACTACCTATCCTTAAAGCGTTGCACAGTGTGTGTGTGGGCGGGGGGGGGGCAATTTTGTGACCCCATTTGGGGTTTTTTTTCACCTAAAAGGGTGGTTTACCACCCATTGTGGGCATGGGTTTGCTTTGTGGTCCAGACACTGGTGGAAGGGGTGCCGGATGGGTGGATTTGAGGGCATTCTGGGTGGATGGCTGGGCCGGAAACCACCCGGGTCCACTGTAGGGGCACGATATTGTTGGGCGTAGGGGGGCATCGGTGCTAGGACAACTCTTTGGCCAACTCTGCAGCCCCCCCAACCAGCTGGCACGACAACTGCACCGGGGCCCGATTGGATCTCATGTGTCGATACACATGACCTGTAAAAGCATGACAGCGACCACATAATCGTGCTCTGCCCCACATCGTGTCTGGCAATCGCCAAAAATACCAAAAATTTTTGGCTCAATCGCGTACAGAATTGCTCATTATCCCCTTTAATCACCCCCATACCCTAGTCCTAAAGAAAGATGCACCAAAATAAGCATTACCAAAACCCCTGGCAATACGTGCAAACATGAGCAAAAGACACAAGAAGCACAACTCAGTGTGGACTTCTTACTTCTCGGAGTAAAAGCCTGCTTAGCAATCCCCTCCTCATCCTAAATACTAAACAGCCGAACATGCTCTGCCTTGGCAGCACTCTTACTGTGGGGTGCATGAGGAGCCACATTCGGCTATGTGACCTTTGGTGCCGAAAGGATTTGGAGTCTATCGCTGACGCTGGGCCATGGGTAGTCATGCTCCCAAAGCTTGACAGAAAGAAACACCTAGCTAAGAATGCTAGGAATGCAATCTTCCCTTATATGCACCATCAGGTACACATCCAAATCAATGTTCCGGCCATCCATCCCAGTGCTTTACCCCCAAACATCACTCCCTCCTCTAGCCCAGGAACCCTAAGCACAAGCACATTGTATGACTGTGAGAATGACAACCAAATTATCCACCGCCGCGGTGACCTTCCACAAAGTAGGGCGGCCGGGGGGGGGGGGGACGCCGATGAACTGCCCAGTGCACACCCCTTGTGCATGCTGCCGTGTGCTGTGAGGGCACACATTGCGCATAGACCCGTCAGCACAAGCAGCAATGTCACAAACTACTGCGGTCATAGGGGGCGCACTGTGCGCTGTGCAATGTCCAGTCCCCCCTCACACGCCCATTGCCATCATACCAGAGCCCCCCCCCGCCCTTCGGGGGGGGGGAGGGGTCAGAGCACGCGCGGCACACACAACAGAAGGACGTGCACAATGCAAAGGGCCTATCACACGTTGAGTGCCGGGCCATGTGTTGCGCTGCGCGTTCCCGTCCACCGCGGGCCACCGGGTCTGGCGGCGCTACCCCCCCCCCCCCCTCAAGAGCGGGGCCTGCAGGCGTGGCTGCAGGTCTCGGGGGAGTGTTGGGCAGCACTTTGGACTGGGGGCTGGGCAGCAGGTCTGGAATGCCGTCGGGGGCATTCCTGCCCGCGCGCAGGGCCATGGATATGGACACAAACGGCGCTGGAACACCACATGGAGTACTCCGCACATGATGTTGTAGCCCCCCCAGGGGGTGCCGTAATGAAAGGAAAAAAAAACTCGGAGTGTCCAATACGCCCTACGATGGCGGCCGGTGTGTAACCGATGGCGGTTGGTGTGTAACCGATGGCGGTTGGTGGGTAACCGATGGCGGTTGGTGGGTAACCGATGGCGGTTGGTGTGTAACCGATGGCGGTTGGTGGGTAGCCACCAAACATCAGAGAGTGGATGCCATAGTAGAAAAAAAAAAGGGTGAGCGTCCTTATGGCACCCCCTGAGCCCCCCCAACCCCCCGGGGTTTCCTCCACCACATCCTCTGGCTCCTTTTGCGCTGTTTTGCTTCCCTGTGTCCCGCACCCACACGCACTCAGCCTCACACGCACTCACGCGCGGCCGCGCGGGGTGTCACGCACAGAACGAAACACGAACAAAGCAAAGCGGGTCACAAGGGCAGTACCTATGATCCTGGTGGTTGGATCTCTCCCGTGTCTGGGGGATGCGTCACACAGGGGGAGGATGTCCATTCCCGGAGATCTATAAGGCGTGCATTGCACGAGCAATGGGATTTATAGGGCAGGCGTCACTCAACGCGTCAGGCAGGGATGCATTAGAAGGTAAGGGACCTCAGAGGCGGCCCCAGAGGCGGGTAGACAGGCGGTTGGAGGAGGTTGCAAAAGCGGTGGGGGGCGGTTACTGTCGGTTACAAATGCCTTGAGCCTGGCACGTGTCGTCAGGGAGACAGTGGCTGGCAGGCATGCATTACAAGGGAAGGGACCTCAAAGGCGGCCCCAGAAGCGGTTAGACAGGCGGTTGAAGGAGGGTGCCAAAGCGTTTACTGGCGGTTACTGGCGGTTACAAATGCCACTGAAGCTGGCCCTGGGCGTGAGGGGGGCAGTGGCTGGGCATAGGCTGGGCGCCCTCGATAGGGGGGGGGGGGGGGGTAACCTCCTCCCCCCTTCCAACACATCCCTGTTATCAGGAGGGTGCTTGGCTGGACAAGCCCGGACACATGTCTGAGTGTGTGTCCTCATCGAGGCTCTGTGCCATGGATCTGCAGTGTGCGGGTGACAGGGGGATGCAGGCCCATCAGGTCTCGCGGGGGGCATCTACCGTCAGGTCTGCAATATCCCTCAGAAATACGTGTGAGGCAGAGCACAGAAGCCAACGAGGGAGGAATATCCCCTGACCCGTACCCACTCGGGTGGTCGGCACATCCGTCACCGGTCCTCCTCCTCCTCCTCCTCCCGAACATGCCCCAGCACTGACTCCCTCAGACTGCCCAGGACCAACCCCCCCCCCGCGCAATGGATGTATTCGAAGGGAAGGGACCCCGGAGGCGACCTCAGAAGCGGTTAGGCAGGCGGTTGGAGGAGGTTGCCAAAGCGGTTGGGGGGCGGTTACTGTCGGTTACAAATGCGGTTGGGACTGGCACTTGGCGTCAGGGAGACAGTGGCTGGGCATAGGCTGGGCGCCCTGGCTTCAATTGGTCAGGTGTGGACCCGCCACTTAGCTCCAGCCGCGCCTGCCTGGAGGGGGGGGGGGGAGGGGGGTTCCCTCCCCCCATTTCAAAGCATCGCTGCCCACACCCCAACACACAAACACACGGGGGAGGTGCGGTGCGGGGCCCGGGGTGCCCCTTTCACACAATGGAATACCACCCCGTCTCCGGGGGCGCAAACCGCCGCGGCGCTCCCTCGTCGTCGTCGTCGTCGTCGTCGTCGTCGTCCGGCCGCAGCAGCGCCTGCCGCTCCTGCTCGAGGGCGATGAAGCGGTCCTTCGCCCGCTCGTACGCGGCCAGCGCCTCCAAATGCCCCCGGAACGCCTCGAGCCCCGGCACCGTCACCCGCCCCGTGCGGCTGAACTCCGCCACCGACGTCATCACCGCCGCGACCGTCGCGTTCACCGGTCGCCCGTGCGCGGCCTCGCACGCCGCGACGGCGCGCGCGTAGAGCGCCGGCCCCGGCGGCCGCCCGCGCGGCGCGTCCGGGGCCCAGCACACGGCCCCCAGGCGCTCCACGAGCCAATACCGGCCGTCGTCGCAGTCCTTCTGCAGCGCCACCAAATTGCACTGGAGGTGGTGGTGGCAGAAGAGGACGTGCGTCCGCACTTGGGCCGCGGTGGCGGTGTGCGGGAGCCGGCGGTCGGAGGCCCCCGTGCAGACCTTCAGGTGGTCCCGCAGCGCCTTCGGAGGCTGAGGGCACGCGTGGCGGTGGAGGAGGGCCATGTCCCGCGCCACGAGCCGCATGGCCGCCCCGTCCGCCCGCAGCCGCGCGCACGCGGCCGCGAGGTCGCGGACCGCGAAGACGTTGGGGCAGCCCCCGACGAGCGCCTGGTCCGTCTGGTTGAGGAGGGGCACGAGGCCTTTGGCGGCGAGGAAGGGGTTGATGTCGTGGAGGCCGCAAGGGCTGATCAGGGCCGCGGCGCGGAGGAGGAGGGCGCTGGCGGCGAGGAGCCATCGGAGCGGGGGCATGGCGGCGGAGAGTCACCCGCGACTCATCAACAAGACACTGCAGACGCCGAGAGAAGTGTGGGGGGGATGAGGCGGAGGGAGAGCAATGGCCGGTGCTGATCGACTGCGTGTCCCCGAGCAGGAGTCTGCTGAGTGGGGGCGGGGGCCGGGGGTGGCCCCCTGCCCTGGTGAGGGGATCTCAGTAGGATCCAGCCACGCATGCCAGTCAGCTCAGTAGGAAGGAGCCCCGACCCATGGGCAACTGAGTAGGACCCAGTGCCATCCACAAGGCTCCTCACTAGGAACCCGCCCTGACCCCCCCGCCCACTAAGCAAAAGCCTGTCCCCGAGAGGGTGTTTCTCCGTGGGAGGAGAATGGACAGGAAATGCCCCCCAAAAAACACTCACATAGAACAGCCCACACACGAATGCTCCTGCACCAATGAAAACACTCGGGGGGGATCAATGGTCGGTTCCGATAGACTGAATGTCCCCGCCATAGACAATTCCAGCCATTAGTCCAGCAGTACTGCGAAGTCCAATCGATGCACGTGTCCCCTTCTTGGTTGGGGTGCTCCACTATGTAAGGTACAGTGAGGCATTTCTTGCGGTTAGCTCTGCAGGTCACTTGAGTGCTTGTCCTTTCTGCCGACTCTAAAGAACAACCAGGATCAATAAAAAGCAGTCGTCCATAAGGTGTGGACTGCATTCAATGTACTACTTGCGAACTGACTGGGCTGCATAGCATGGCACTCACTCGGCCTGTCCCCGTCAGTTGCTGTTTAGTTTCAAAAAGTGCAGGGAGACAAACACTCGGGGGGGGGGGGGGGGGCACGATCGAAAAAAACAAGCAATGGGCCCCATCAACTGGAGACATATGTGCAATGCCATGGTATGGTACGCAGAGCACGACAGCAGCCTCACCTCAAGGCTGTTCCCCGCATTATTGAGGGAGATTGAGGGAACGTTTGCCCAACGCGCACCCGGCGCGTGCCCAGCGCGTGCGCGGCATCCAAATCAATGTTCCGGCCATCTATCCCAATGCTTTACCCCCTGTCATTCCGAGCTTGGGGTGCCCTTTTTGCAACTGTCAAAGCAGAACTCATGCATGATTGGAAGGCGAGGGAGTGTAATGACAATATTAATCTCTCTTGGAATCATTGCTTTGCTGTGTTGGGCGCGAAAGTTAGTGCCCAAATCCCACTGTGCTAGGCCATAGGCCAGAAAATCCCACACAGACACACACCCCCAAACAGTTGGAGGTGGGACGGTGACTGTTGAAACTTTGCCCGGCGCGTGCTCGGTGCGCCAACGTTCCCTCTTCATCCCCCGCCCCCCCCAACCCCTGGCTCCACGTGCACTGAGGGCTACTTGTGAGGCCTTATCCCACACCCCAGCCCCCAATCAGTCCCCCCGCCTTCTGGACGCGGCCCGGAACCAGCCTCAGCGGTGCTTCCCACCGTCCCTTAGGCAAACACGACAAGGCTTTGCATAGGGCGCCCTGGTGACCACCACTGCACCCGACGGTCGTCCAAAGTCGGAACAAAAGACGCATACATATGTAGTGGGTTGGCTGGTTCCCTGGACCTCCTGCTGCCCTCAAGACACAAGCACGTATAAACCGAACAACCATCTGACGGGCGGGAGCGCGGCCCCGCCCCCACATACGCAGTGGTTTGGAGTCTTGTTGAAGATTAAGGGGGCCGCCATGTGGCGAGCAGCGGCCCATGCTGCTATCACCGGGAGGACATGCCACATTGTGCTCCCTGCACTTCGAACGTTGCAGGAGCAGGACCGTAAGCACCTTCCTCCGAATCCATGAGATTGCCTCATCGGGGAAGTTACGGTAGGCCTTCTGGATGCGTACTATCAATTCCTGGAGACTTCTGGATGGGCGGCGCAGGCCCATATTGGATGCGTTCAGGCCTGGCACGAATTCTGATGGCGTTCTTCCCCGGGTCTACGTTGTGTAGCATGAACGCCCTTCTGTGTTGTCCTTGTTCTGAGTTCTCAAGGCGAGGCTATTCAGGACCGCGGTTGGTGCCTGGGCCAAGTGTGATGACCACTGTTGTTGCACTGTTGACATTGAATGCTTGGCAGCAGCACCTTGGCAGTGGCAGCTTGGCAGCAGTGACTGGGCAGTGGAAGCTCAGCGGTGGTAGTTTGGCAGCGGCAGCTTTGGGGCGACAACTTGGCAGCAGCAACTGGGCAGCGGCAGCTTGGGAGTGGCCGTTCTTCAGCGGCAGCCAGGCAGCGGCAGCTTGGCAGCGGCGGCTTAGGAGCGGCAGCCAGGACCCCCCCTCCCCCCAAAGTGGAAACCCTGACTTCCCCTGTGTGGTCCGGAGGGCAGTGGATGGTGCGCCACACCCCGAGCCCCAGCAGCAGTGCATCCAACAAGCCGCACACCAGCACGCGACAGAACCCGCGGCGCACCCACCCAATCGACGGGTGACGTGGGCTCCAGGGCTCAAAGTACACTACCCCCTATTTTGAGGTCGCCCAATCGCGTGGTGACGTCCAAATTCACCGGGGGGGGGGGATCCTAACGAGTTTTTCCAGAGATCCTAACAAGCTGGGGGGGGGGGTCCTAGGGAGGTTTTGGTGCAAAATTGGGAGAAACCACCATGATATTCGGATTCAGCGACCTCAAAATAGGGTACAAGTGCCCCCCCTCCCCCCCCCCACGCATCGCGGAGCGGGCCCCATCCCCCACCCCCAGAAACGCCGCCGGACAATGGAGGACCGGGCCCAAGGTACGCAGGGCTTCGCGCGCCGCGCGCCGCGGCACCGTCCGTTGGACCTGCTTGGCCCCTACAAACACCCCCCCTTCCGCCCCCCACTGGGGGTATGAAGACGTTGTCAGAGCTCAGGCGCGGTAACAGCGCGGCTCAGGGGGTGGGTGGGGGCCCGTCACGCCCCAGGCCCGTGCCTCGCCCAGTCCTCCCCAACAACAAAATGTAAGAGCGCACATGTCCTCTTCATTGTTTTTTGCGTCCGCCAGTCCAAAGTTGGGCCCCAAGCGGGAGCGGACTCATGGCAAGGCCACGGTCCGGAATGGCTTGACATGCCGGTCTGTCTGAGGCGCTGACAAACGATCCCTCGGATTTCCGGTAGTGGCACATTCAACCATCAGGGGGATGCCTCTCCGCCACACGCCAACTCATGACGCTTACCTCACGTGTCGCACCCCCATGACCACACCTTATTTCTTTCCTTCGGTCTCACTCCTTTCCCCCTCCCTCTCTGTCCTGCCATCTTCAATGGTCCAATACGAGCGCGTGAGTCCTCCGCATTTGGAGGCAGACTGGACACGCCCCGTGTCCTCACGGCAATGAAGGGGGGGGCATGGCCAGGTGTTGGCTTGGGTCATCGCCCAAGAGCCCACTGGGAGCCTCGGTCAGGGATGCATTAGAAGGGAAGGGACCTCAGAGGCGGCCCCAGAGGCGGTTAGGCAGGCGGTTGGAGGTTACAAATGCCATTGAGGCTGGCACTTGGCGTCAGGGGGACGGTGGCTGGGCATAGGCTGGGTGCCCTGGAAGGGGGGGAGGGGGGGGGCGGTTACTTCCCCCCTTTCAAAGCATCCCTGGCCTCGGTCCACCTCCACCCTCCCCACACCACCTTCCCCTCACGCGCCATTGGGCAGCACGGGCCGACCGCAGGGAGTCCCCTCGTGCCGTGTGGTATTGCGCATCGGTGGCAGGGCTTTGGGCATGGCCCCTTTGCCTCATGGGGACGGGGATGTGGGACGGCCCCGTCATGTGGAGGTCCTGCCCCGCGCCCCTCCCCATCTTCGGACTGGGCGCCAGGAGCAATGTGCCGAGGGGGCGTATGGCACGGCGGGGGGCGAGGGGGGACTGCCCCAGGAAAGGGCTGTTGTGGGCACGGAACACTCGAAGACAGTTTCGGAATGGACGAGGGAAAAGCAGGGCAGTTAAGGGGGGAAAAAAGGCCTTCGTAACGCCAACATGAACGAACGTACACGGGACGCTCTCTGCTTCATGGTCATGGTACCTTCTCACTTCAAAGGTCGGGGGGGGTTTGCATGTGTGGTGCCTTTCCCCTGGCCTTGTTGCCCTTGAAGCCCCACATGTTTTTTTCTGTTAGGGACAGCGCTGAAGGGCAGGCCCCAGGGACCACGGACCGCCAACCGCCACCAACCGCCTTCGACCGCCACCAACCGCCTTCAACCGCCACCAACCGCCAACCGCCATGTACTTTAGGTGGGACATCCGGCAGCAGGAGGCCAGCTGCCTTTTTTGCCAGAGCATCCACTTCATGGTTCCTTTTAATGTCGGCTTTTTGTTGCTGGGTGCGTGCTGAGAGTATATGCTGATGCCCCGCAATCCAGAGAAGCAGGATGGGCGTGTCGGTGAGGTTTGCGTGCAATTATTGTCGCAAGTCCATGTCCGCACACTCTCTGTCCGGTGGCAGGGGGCCATAGTCCACCACCGCCTTGTTATCGAGGGTGAGGGAGTCTCGTGGACGGGCATTAGTAATAACCATGACCGACCCCTGCAGCTCTGCTCGATATGAATCTTGGGGGCCCACCACCCGACTGATGATCTGTAGTGGTCCACACGTTGCTACCGCACCTGCCCGTGGCCTCAGAGTGCTGGCAGTCCTCCCTGTTGTTGGACCAAGACACAAAACTCCCACCGCAGTTGCCTGACTGTGTGTGCAGGTCATTGGCAATACAATCTTTATTGGTCACTCGTGCTACCCGCCCTCCTGAAAAGGGACATGCCCTTTTTCGACTGCGGCTGGGCTTATTTACAACACACGAAAAAGCACATCTCAGGCTGTAATGTGGTCGAATCAGTGAGCTGGGCTGTTCACATTCGGTACAGACAGGGCAGGCAGGTGGGCCATGAGTCGATGAAACAACGAAAAGGTGGTGCAATGGGGACAACAATGAGAGGGCCCCGTACTGGCAACAACAGCCAAGGGCCCCTCGAACTGGGCGGGCCTGTGCCTGAAGGAGAGGGAGGTCTCAGGTGGGGTGGCACAAGCAGTTACTGGCCACTGGAAAAACTGTCGCAGACAAAATGGGGCGGCTACAAAACGGTTGGAGAGCGATTGGGGAGGGACAGAAGCGGTTGGGGCGGAACGAACCCTCAGTTCTGAAAGGAGGGCGATGCGGCACCCTTTTTAAGCACAGGCCTGGTCACAGGGTCACACAACGAGCTGCGATCAGGCACTGTTGACAAGTTCATGGCTGAGATTCTGCACCGTTAGTTCCTTTGTGGCAAGCTCATCCACCGGTGAGAGCTGTTCACTGGCAGATTGGGCCACTTTCTCTTCGTGCAACTCCGGCACCGCCTCCTGCGAATGGCTCGGCTGGCACCGCAACCACCTCACAAATGAGTGCAGTGTGGCATCATCGGGGGTCAGTGTCGTTCCTTCGCTCCTGCAGAAAATCTTGTAGGAGTCTACCACAAAGCGGCCGCAACCCCAGATCTTGTTCTCTGTCTCATCCAAGGTGAACGCAGGCATTGACAGATACTTTTTTGAGAGCTCCGTAAGAGTCTTTAGACGGATATCAAAGAGACCCAGCGGGTACATAATCTCTCGCACAACATTCATATCCGCCGCTATGAATGCCGAGGGAGTAGGGAACTTCTCGAAGAACCCACTGATGCAGTTGTGTTTGTGTGTCCAGGAATTAACACGAGACATCAGGGCGCACGCAACTAAGAGTTGCCAGGTGTCATGAGCATAATACTCCTGCAGTAAATCCATGGGCGATGGAGGAGGTGGCTTTGAGAGGCGGCTTAAAACAAATGCTTCCCAATCGTCAGCTTCGCCTGCACTGACCAAGGCACCCCATCGCCGGACGGCCTCATCTTTCCACTCTTGGGATTCTGAGGGCAAATGGCCCTTGACCCCGAGCTTGGCCAAGAGCTGCCGACTTTTAATCAGCCACTGGCGGGTCACTTCCACCATCTCCAACCGCTCAGCCTCAATTTCCTCTCGAGAGCGCTTAGCCTTGGTGGATGTTCGTTTGCGATCTTGGTGCTCCGCCAGTTTGTCCAACTCCTCGATGTTCTCTCCAGTGTATTCAGGGGTTTTGCCTTTCAGGCGTTCAGAACGACGCAATGCCTCAGGGGGGATGGGCACCTTTTGTGGACGGGATCGACTTGAGGCAGGCGATGACCGTTTGCTGTCTCGCATGGTCTGCGTGAATTCTTCTTTAGCGTCTGTCAATCCCATTTGCTTCATATATTCAGCATTGCGCCGGATGTGTGCCAAGCGTTGAAGCTCGAATTCACACAGATCATCTTCGGATTCGGCTGAGGGGGCAACTGCGGTCGTTGATGTACGCCTCCTTTTGCCCATTTCTGAAAAGAATGACGAAAAAAAATAGACACCGAGAAAGTGACCGCCCGCCCTAGAAGTTGTACAACGTCTTGCGTCATGCGCTCCACGAACCATGGATAGAGTTGCCAAAGGGTCAACCAGGTGCCATCTCTGTACAGCGTGTATGAATTATATGAAGAACTACTATTGAAACCCACGTTATGCCGAAAATGCAATGCCTGCCTAACCACCATGGGAGGCCCCACAACTTGCACACCATGCCCCTAAACTCAGGGGGACGTGAGGCAGGAGGGTCCCGGAGGAGTCACCCCGGCATGGCCTGTGCATTCCTACCCCCGCGCCCTGCCAGGGGAGGTGGAACAACGGATTGCAAGAACCCTGGCAAGGACTTGACAAGACACAGGCCATGCGTGGCTACACAATTCCACTGTTGTTGCAGCAGTCCGAGTGCACTTGTGCACCGACTGGACCCAGTGTACACGTGCTTGGACTGACAACAGCACACGCATGGTGTGCGCATGGAGGCCTCCCCTGTAAACTCCCACGGGCTCCATACAGCAAAAAGAAAGACCCTTTGGGGGCTCTGCATCGTTGTCTTTGGACACGCAGAAGAGGTGTGCCCTCGTGTTTCTCACTGCTCTGTCCTGCTGCTCTAGCCCCCATGCTGGGCCATACGGCTGCACTCACCCATTACAGGGACCGGTCTGTGTCATCTCCCGGTAGATTACTCCCACTTTACTCAGTTACATGCTACGTGCGCCTGGTGCAGAGCTCGTGCAATTGTCCTGCACAATACAAAATAGCATTCAAGTTCACTGCCGTTGTGAATCATGGTCACCTTCAATCCATAGGAACACCAGATGTTGCGGCGGCTTCTCGACAATCTCACGGTTCAGTAGCCTTTAGTCGGTAGCAACACGGCAGAAGAGGGAAGATCAAGTGACTGTTTGGGTCCCCGCAAACTGAACGAAGTTGGACGGAACACCGCACAAGGGGAGGGGGGGAGAGAACACCATTCGGGGGTTGATGGGGTCCTGGACCACACGCCAACACCGCCGCTGAGGCAAGGCACAAGAGGATGACTTATTTACACGATGTTTGGTTTGGCACACTCTGTGTCCCGTTAAGCTCTCGGGAACACCCCGGAGCAGATGTCCGTACAGATGGTGAGGGCCGATTGCGGCCCTGATCAGTCAGAGGCCCCATACGCCACAACCCACAATGTCTGACGCCTGCACACAAACGTTGTGAGTGCCACGCCAGAGGCAGTGTATTTGAGAAACACCTCCATTGACCATCTGAGTCCCCCGTCCCCCATGATCACCCTGTCTCATCGAATCAGAACCTCCGCACTGGCATCCACCCGTGCTGAATTGCCTCTGTATGTCGCCAGACCAGGGCCCTCTGTGAATGGTTTGGTTGTAATCAGCGCAACGAGGGGATTCAGAAAAGACTCAAAGGCTGACAGACTCAGGGCAGCGCCGGAAACCAGCACCGCGGCAAACCGGGACTAAGCGTGTTGCATGTCATTACAAACCTGCAATCCTCCCCGAGTGTACTCCTCTGGGGGAATGCTTGCCCGGCGCGCGCCCGGCACGCACTCGGCACGTGCCCGGTGCGCTACCTTTCTATTAACTATCCCGACTTCAGCCCAAGATTTACCATCTGATGGAGAAAGCCCCCCAAACAGACCATGATGGACTGCGCACCTTCCCTACAAAGCACGTTGCATAATAGCTGTGGACTCAACAACTCCAAATGTCATTTGTATTGCACTTAACAAACAGTACTTTGCCTTTACCTTTCCCATAGATTTCGCTATGGTAATGAGTCCCCAAGCCGCAAGCGGTTTGGACGGTGTTTGTGCCTCACGTCACAAGAACGAAGCGCAAACTCAGTATTTGCTACATCACCCCTGCCTTCTCGGGGTCCCCATGGTGGGGAGAAATCAATATGGCTACATTACCCCTGCTTTCTTGGGGTCTCCATGGTGGAGAGAAATCAACCTAGTAAAGAGTGGATGTGGTGGAAATGAGCAAAAAATGGAAGAAAATTGGTGAAACTGGGTGAGAATCCAAATATACCATGTCCCGAATGTGAAAGAAGCATCAAAATACCCGTTGTCAAACAACAATAATGCCCATAGTATCACAAAGTATGGGGTTCTAGGACGGCTAGACGTCCAAATAGTTGCACTGCGCGCGCATTGCGCCTAGCGCACCCGTAAAAGGTCACCGGTGGGGCATAGTCAAAAAAAGATGCCCGGCATGTGCCCGGCGCGCTAATGCTACCCCTTAGGCATCCTATAGGACCAACTCCCACCACACCTCACCTCTCAGCCCCCTCTTTTCGGAGAAAATGTCCCTCATGCCCTAAAGAAACTCCTCTTACTGCAAAACTGATGACAAAATCTCCAAATTGTTGATGGGCTTATACTGGAGCGCGGGGCAAATTTTGGCCACCACTGCGAGGTGGTCGGAGCCACCCACCGGAGTAGTGTGTGCTGCCTGCACAAGCTCTGATACCCTAATGAGCATGCGGTCGATGCGGCAGTGCTCCCTTGTGGGACTGACCTCGTCTAGGTCCTCAGGCATGGGGGCAGACAATTTCATTGGTGTCCATCCATCCCTAACAAGCTCCTATCAGCTTTCAAAGCAGGCGAAAATCGCAAGTGCAAGCACAAGTGAACTACTCAGAAAACTAAGCAACTTGGTGACGGCTATGCATGTACAAGCTGGTCAACAGTTTGAAAAAGGAGTGTTGGTGCACATTAGATGGCAACAGAGGTCCTATAGTTGAGGAATATCCCTCACATCCTGCATTACAAATTCTATTGCCTTCGGCAAGGCACCTCAAAGAGAGAGAAGAATGAATTTTCGAACATCTTTAGGTGCCACTAAATAGCCTAAGAAGCAATATTTTGGGGGCTTTTAGAGGGCCAGGGCTCGCGCTACATGGGCCTAGCGGCCGTCATGTGCGCCCCATGGGTGCTCAATTACCCGTATTGTCACCGAATGATCACCAAAACCGATTCCAATGGGCGACAAAGGGGTCTTTGAATTTGAGTTTTTAAGTTTGAAAAAGTTTCAGGTGCTACTAAATATCCTAAACAAGGGCACTTTTGGGGCTTTTGGGGGGCTCTAAGCTCGGGCCACATGTGGCTACACCAAAGTCCCAGACTTCGACGGAACCAACACCTCCGGCAAAGTGGGACATGGGGCCGAACACATGCGGCAACAACGCCCGCCGGTGCTCTGACCAGGGCGTTGCTCTCGCAATGGGGGGGGGGTTGACCTAATTAAAAAACAGACAAATGCAAACCAGAGGTAATGCACTCCACAGTCAAGCATACGTGCATCTTTATTCTCGATGCCAAACCTGGTTAAACCTCAAGACACACACTGTGTCTGAAACAGAAAACAGAACATCATGTCTGACGTCAGACGTCAGACAGTCAGACAATCACAGTTCAGTAGCTGTCAGTCAGACATCAGCAATCAGTGTCGGATAAAGACACCATGCATTACCATTTTTGTCGGGGGGGGGGGGGGGTTGGGAGTCCCCCCTCCGGTGGTGCCGCGTTGTTAAAAGGAGGCCTGAAGGGGGGGCAGACGCCCCGCCCAGGGCTGAGGGACGCCCGCCCCTGTCTTTGCGAGGCGTAGGCTAATGCACTCCACTTAAGTGCATCTTTATTCTCTATGCCAAACCTGGTTGGCGGGGGGGGGGGTCCATCCCCCGCCTTGATGGGTCCTGCAGCGCCTTCCCCTGAGGCACTATGACAGACCCCTCGGGTCGTCTCAGGCTCCCCCGCGTTGGACGCCCGGCTCCAAAGCCGAGGGGGGGCTGCAAAGGTCAGGGGGGGTCCCGCCGCCGTGCTCCAGCCGCGCCTGCCCTCGCGCGGCCTTCATCGTCCTCTCGGCCCCGTTGCAGTGCGATGGTCCATTGCCTGCTTCAGTTCCAATGCGCCGCTCCCGGTTCTCCCTGAACGGGGGGTAAGAGTGCTGGGCGCCTTGGGTCTGGGCATTGTCGCGGGGTCATGAGGTACAGTGCGCTGAGCCCGGGGGCGCGGCGTACGTGTCGTGTTCCGTTGTGGCCCCTCCTCCTGCGATCCGGAGGGGCGTGCTCATGGTGGGTCAACTAGTAGAAGGCACCAATGAGAAAGTCTCCATCTTGCAGGATACACATCGTCAGATGACGAGTAAGAGGTTGAAAATGGATTGCTTACTAGCCAACGCGGGGGAAATGGCAGACGGAAACCAGCCAGGGGAGACACCCACCCGCTCCCCCATTGCTCCCCACTCTGAGACCCAGTGTCGACACGAGGGGGGTGGGGAACTGGTAACGTCTCATTAGGCAGCGAGGTCAATGGGGGGTGAGTCCCCATGGAACGTCTCAGTCCTCTCCGGGACCCCCCTTTTCCGGTCTGTTCGCGGTGTCCCGTCGTCCACCGGACCCCCACACCACAACAAGGTCACCGGCCCCAGGGTCTGAGAGGGCGTGGAGGGGGGGGGGGGGGTTGGTACAAGGCCTTGGTAGTTGGCTCTGTTAGCCTGTGGCGGCGCCTATGGGCCTCTCGCCCTTGAACCTTCTGCTGTGACAAGCAGGCATCCGCACTACTGCGGACATCCGCACTGCCGCGGGCATCCCCCTGCCCTGGGGGGGGGAATCCAGAATGCAACTTCTGCCCATGGCGTCCTCCCCTGACGGCCTGGTCAGTGCCCCGGTATGCGGTCATCACGAAGACCCCGGGAGGTGCTCACCACAACCAGCAAAGCAACAGCAGGTGTTGTTTCCGCAACTTTTGGAAGTGGGTCTTGCTTTGCCCATCAGTTCCTGCCCCCCACAACATCATGTGCCATGTGTGTGTGGCTTCGGGTGACATATATTTTGGCACAGATGTAGAGAAATGGGGTGCCAAAGGCGCCGGAAATTTTTTGGTCTGCCGAAGGCTGCGGGGGGGGGGGGGGGGGGGCGTCCGGGCGGAGGGCGTTGGAGCAGCGGGGGACAGAAGGGGCGCCTGAATGGCACGAGGCATGGGGTGGGGGGGGGGCAGCCCCATCGCAGCCCCGAGTGAGTGGACCCCCCCCCTCAATGACATACCATACCCCTCAGTGGGGCAGGCCCGGTCCCCCAACCGTCGTACAGCCCCCGAGGCCCCGTCCCTCGCGTCCCGCGGGGGTGACCCCCGCCGTCGGCCCCCCGCCCTCCGTCCGCCGGGGGCGGCTCTGGCCCAGGCGGGTCCCCCATGGGACCCCCCCCCCCCAACCCGCCCCCCGCTGCCATCTTTGGGGCCGGCGCTTGTCGTGTGGGAGGGGGAGGGGCGGGGCGACCCCCGGGGGAGGGGGCGGCACGGCGGGACAGTGACCACGGGACACCCCCCAAGGCCCATGGCGGGGGGGGTGGGGGGCAGAATGGGAAGGGGAGGCCCCCACACCACCGGACCTACCCCCCAGACCGGGGGAGGGGAGGGGGGGGGGCTCAGCTCAAGAGGCACCCACTCACCCACTGCCCAACACGAGGGAAAAGGGGATCCGGTGCCTTTTGGTGCTGGGAATACAGCCCCTCCCCTTGGAACCAGCCACCCACGCTTGGCCCACCCGCACCCCCCGAGGGGGGGGTCCCATCAGAAGGCACCCACCGCACCCCCGGGGGGGGGGGGGGCGAGGCCCTACACAAGGCCTGCCCCTCACCCCCCACCCCGGGACAGGGGGTTTTTTACTTCAAAAAAAAAACAGCTGGTGTGTCCGGTGGTCAGCAAAATCTGCACAGCTCCGACCGATGGCACTTAAGGGGTAACCGACGGCGGTTGGAGAGTAACCGACGGTGGTTGGAGAGTAACCGACGGCGGTTGGAGGGTAACCGACGGCGGTTGGAGAGTAACCGACGGCGGATGGAGGGTAACCGACGGGCATTGGAGGGTAACTGACGGCGGTTGGAGGGTAACCGACGGCGGTTGGAGAGTAACTGATGGCGTTTGGAGGGTAACCGACGGCGGTTGGAGGGTACCCGACGGCGGTTGCAGAGTAACCGACGGCGGTTGGAGGGTAACCGACGGCGGATGGGGGGTAACCGACGGCGGATGGAGGGTAACCGACGGCGGTTGCAGAATAACCGACGGCGGTTGGAGGGTAACCGACGGCGGATGGGGGGTAACCGACGGCGGATGGAGGGTAACCGACGGCGGTTGGAGGGTAACCGACGGCGGTTGGAGGGTAACCGACGGCGGTTGGAGACAAAGTGCTACCAGGCCAAGACCGGGTTTTTGAACTGAAAAAAGTAAACTTGTCCCCTAAGAAACCCCCTGCCCCGGGGAGGGAGGCCGTACCCCCCAAAACGTGCGTGGCCCGCACACCCCCTCCGTTGGTCCCTCGGTGCATTCCACTCCCCTCCCGTTGTGGGAGGGAGGGGGAGGAGCACCCCCCCCCACCCCTCCCCCGATGGTGGTCAGCCCCCCCCCCCCCCCCCCCCCGCCAGAGGCCGGCGCCCCACGTCCGCCCCCGTCTCGCCTCCCCCACAACCGCCGGTCAACGGACCGTCACAGCCCCACGCCTCCCACAAGACCCCAGCACTCCACTACACCCCCCCCCCCCACTACCGCACCCGAGGGCTCTGGGGCGCGGTCGCGTGCTCCGCCACGACCGCCCTCAGCGCCCGGATCGCCAGCTCCACGTCCCGGTCCCCCACGCCGCAGTGCGTGACCACCCGCAGCTCCGCGTCCCCCGTCGGCAGCGGCAGCAGCAGCACCCCCTTGGCCTCGCACCGCCGCTGCACCTCCGCCCCCGTCAGCCCCGGCAGCGCCCGCCCGGCCCCAAAGATCACGATGTTCGTCTCGACTTCGTGCCGCATCGCGAACCCGAGCTCCTCCAGCGCCGCGGCCAGCGCCCGCGCGCGGCTGTGGTCCTCCGCGAGCCGCGCGCGCATGTCCCGCGCCGCCACGAGCCCCGCCGCCGCGATGACGCCCGCCTGCCGCATGCCGCCCCCGAGCGCCTTCCGCGTGTGTCGCGCGCGCGCGATGAACGCGGCGGGGCCTACGAGCACCGACCCGACGGGGGCGCCCAGGCCCTTGGACAGGCAAAGCGACAGCGTGTCAAACGGCTCCGCGAGGACGTGCGGGGGCTGGTCCAGGGCCACGGCCGCGTGCCACAGGCGCGCGCCGTCGCAGTGCAGCGCGAGGCCGTGCTCCGTGCAGAGCGCCCGCATGCGCCGGACGTAGTCGAGGGGGAGCACGCGGCCACCTGCAACGCGGGGGAAGAGGGTGAGGTCGCGCGCGCGTGCGGGAGGGGCCGCGCGGGGCGCCCACGGCGGAGGGGTTGCGCGACGGTTGTGGGTGTTGGCCGGGGTGCTCGCGCGCGCCGCCGCAGGGCAACGGACGCTGTGAGTCTGGATCCCCCCCCGGGGGGGGGGGGGGGGAGCCGCGGCGCACGCATCGGAATGGGCGGAAACAGGGCGTCCGATGGCTCCGACGAGGGGCGTTGCGCGCGCGCATCGGAGTGGGCGAGGGGGGCCAGATGGTGCCCCAATCACCGAACGCGCCCCCAGGGCCGCGCCGCACCGTCTGGGGCAGCCCCCCCCAAAGACCATCCACCCGCCCCAAATCACACAAAGACTTGATCGCCGCGGACCCACACAAAACGGCACCACGGCAACAGGTCAGCCTGTCGGGGGGCCTGCCCGGGCGGTGCGGCCGTGGGGCCATCCAAAGCCACGGAAGCAGCGCCTCGTGTCGCTCGGACGATCGCGAGTTCGCACCCACACAGACCCAACGCAACTTCCTGAGAATTCCGGTGGTGGACAACGTGGGCCATGGGCTTCACAAGGCACATGCGATTGTGAAACACACGCATTCGAAGCAAAACCCACGGCGCAAACGGAGGTTCGAGTCCGGGTACCGAGCGGAGATCTCTCATCGGGCGGTATTTCTATGGGGGCGTGTGGGGGGGTGAGGGGGTTTTGGCATGACGCCATGGGTGTGATGATCTCGTCTGCAGCTGGCGGCGCCTACTGGCCGATCGCCATTCGCTGCCCTTCCCTTGGACCCTTTCCCTCCATCGGCGGTGGTGCCCATCGGCTTCTCACCGCCCTTTGACCTTCCTCTTCCTCCCTGCCCTAATCTTCCCTCTCCCCTTCCCTTTCCCTTCCCTTGGCCTTTCCCTCTGTAGGCCGCAGTGCCCATTGGGTGAGGGGGGGGGGGGGGTATGAGTGCACGACGCGTGTGTCTCGGCGGAGAAGAGGGGCACAACGCCCCAAACCAATGCATCAGTGGACTTGGGATCTGCGATGTGCCGCTTTGAGTTCGGGGATGTTCATAGTGCCCCCCCCCCCTCCCCCCAGATACGCATTGGCACAGAGGCGGGGGAGGGGGGGGGGATTGGACCAGGGGCCCGGGGGGTTGACCCTCCTCAGTTGCCAACTGGACTAAACATATTTGCCGCTGAAGGCGCCGGATATTTCTTTTGCATCACCAAAGCCCAGACTTGGCTGACCCTCCTCCTCATCAACAGAGGTCACAGTGCAAAGGGAAACCCAAAGCAAAAAAATGTGTGGCAACATCCGTGTCCACAATAAGACAGTGTCAGTTCATGACGGTCCAGTTTCATAGAGGCATGCAATTCAATGTGAACAGCTGACCCACACCCTGACCATGCCCATGAGGAACGCACAGAACATTGGCACCGAAGAAAAAGTTTTGCAGGTGACTTGAAGAGGGGACGAGGGGGGGAGGGGGGGGGGTTGGGACGAGGGTGGGGGGAGGGGTACCTCCTCCTTACATTTTTTAGTTCTCGTCTGCCCCCCCCCCCTGCTAACCCCCCCCCTCGAGTGGCAGGTGACAGATGGATGGGCCAGCAGCCAGAGGTCCGGAGGCCATCGCACGCGGGGGGGGGGGGGCGGGAGGCGGTCCGAGCCTCTAAGCCTGTGTCCTCCGGATGTGACCCCCGGAATGCTTCCCTCATAGCAGCCTCCGGCCCCCCCCTCCCCCCCTCAAGTGACGGGTCACAGATGGATGGGCCAGCAGCCAGCAGCCGACTTGGGGGTCGGGTCAGGGGGTCGGAAGTTTTGTTTTCGTGGCCTTCACCCACGTTTGAATTCTGCACAAAAACCGGACCATTTTGAGTACAGACACACGGGGGAGAGAAAATTTCCCCTTCGGCGGGCGACAAAAAAAAATTCCAGCCTCTTCGGTGCTCCCGTTTCCCACATCTGTGCCAAAACATAAGTCACCCGCCCCACACTTGCCATTCCCATCCGCCACTGAGTGAGAGATAGCCCAACCCCACCCCCACCCCCCACCCCAACCAAAACATTTGACCTTTTGACGGCTGAGGGCACATGGGCATATGGCGCGGAGCTGTGCGCCGGGGGTCCGCTTCGCGGCGGCGCCATGTCCCCTGGCAAAAGTCTTGCGCAACAGCCCCCACCCCCACCCCCACCCCACCCCCATGCCCCGGCCCGGCCGGACGGGTGGGCGTCAAATGGTCCGGTTGCATTGCCCGCATTAGGCTCTGGCTGCGCCTGCCCCACGGCTGTCAATTCCTTCTGTCCATCGTGTCAGCGTCCCGTGCTTCTCCAGGCGCCAGTGGATTGTGCATCCCTGCCCTGGCTCCGGGCTGTTCTCTGGCCCTCTGGACTCTACAGGGTTATGCGTACATCCCGGTCAGCGGTCACTCCCAGTGGTGCTGCTGCTGGCCCCATTCGGCCCCTCGTGGTTGGGCGGAGATCGGGCCTCAGGTTGAAACCCCGAGTGGGTTCAGGTCCGGTTAAGGTCAACGTTCAGTGTACATACAACATACAGCAGGGGGGGGTCCTACGGGGTGGACTTGGTGTGCTCGTGCCGCTTGCTGGGGGGGTTTTCCAGGCGATTACTTGAACCGGTGGGATACCTCCATTGCCATCAGCTGCGGTTCACGGCGGTTCCGGACGGGGGGGGGGTGGGCCACAATGGGTCAGGTTTGCTTCGGGGGGGGTGGGGGGGGCTGTACCTTTGAAGTTGTGTGTGTTCTCCAGAATGACCAGCCTCGTGACCGGGTGATGGACGTTGGCGGTGCGGATCATGGCCCGCACCGTCTCGAGGTCCAGCGTCCCGTCGTCGTTGGTGGGGACCTGCCGGGCGTGAATGCCCCCCAACCCTGCGGCCCCGCCCGCCTCGCACAGCACCGTGTGTGCCTGGTCCCCCACCAGCACTTCGCTGAGGCGCGCGTCGCAGTGCACCAGCTGCGCGATGAGGTTCCCCATGGTGCCGCTGGGGACGTACAGCCCGGCCTCCTTCCCGGTGAGCTCCGCCACGTAGGCCTCCAGTTCCTTGACTGTCGGGTCCTCCCCCATGACGTCGTCCCCAACCTCCGCGGTCCGCATGGCCTCCCGCATTTCGGGGGTGGGCACTGTGACGGTGTCGGATCGCAGATCGACAACCATGGCACACTGGAAGAAGGGGCATGAGGTAGATGGACGGCGGAGCTGCTACTGATTTCTACCGTGGCAGTAGTGCCCTGGCAGCACTGATTTCTGCCTTGGCAGCACTGATTTCTACCCTGGCAGCACTGAATTCTACCGGGGCAGACGTGATTTCTACCCTGGCAGCACTGATTTCTGCCTTGGCAGCACTGATTTCTACCAGGGCAGAAGTGATTTCTACCCTGGCAGCACTGATTTCAGCCTTGGCAGCACTGATTTCTACTGTGGCAGCACTGATTTCTGCCTTGGCAGCACTGATTTCTACCGGGGCAGAAGTGATTTCTACCCTGGCAGCACTGATTTCTACCGTGGCAGCACTGATTTCTACCCTAGCAGCACTGATTTCTGCCTTGGCAGCACTGATTTCTAACGTTGTAGCACTGAATTCTACCGTGGCAGCACTGAATTCTACTGTGGCAGCACTGATTTCTACCGTGACAGCAGTAATTTCTACCTCAGCAGCAGTGATTTCTACCGTGGCAGCACTGATTTCTACCGTGACAGCAGTAATTTTTACCCCGGCAGCAGTGATTTCTACCGTGGCAGCACTCATTTCTACCGTGGAAGCACTGACTTCTACGGTGGCAGTAGTGATTTTTAGCGTTGCAGCAGTGATTTCTAACGTGGCAACACTCATTTCTACCGTGGCAGCACTGATTTTTAGCGTTGCAGCAGTGGTTTCTACCCTGCAGCACTCATTTTTACCGTTGCAGCAGTGATTTCTACCCTGGCAGCACTGATTATGAACGTTGCAGCACTGAATTCTACCGTGGCAGCACTGATTTCTACTGTGGCAGCACTGATTTCTACCGTGACAGCACTGAATTCTACCGTGGCAGCACTGATTTCTACCGTGGCAGTAGTGATTTCTACCGTTGCAGCAGTGATTTCTACAGTGGCAGCACTGATTTCTAACGTTGCAGCACTGAATTCTACCGTGGCAGCACTGAATTCTACTGTGGCAGCACTGATTTCTACCGTGACAGCAGTAATTTCTACTCGGCAGCAGTGATTTCTACCGTGGCAGCACTCATTTCTACGGTGGCAGCACTCATTTCTACCGTTGCAGCAGTGATTTCTATAGTGGCAGCACTGAATTCTACCGTGGCAGCACTGAATTCTACTGTGGCAGCACTGATTTCTACCGTGGCAGTAGTGATTTCTACCGTTGCAGCAGTGATTTGTACCGTGGCAGTAGTGATTTCTAACGTTGCAGCACTGAATTCTACCGTGGCAGCACTGATTTCTACTGTGGCAGCACTGATTTCTACCGTGACAGCAGTAATTTCTACCTCGGCAGCAGTGATTTCTACCGTGGCAGCACTCATTCCTACTGTTGCAGCAGTGATTTCTACAGTGGCAGCACTGAATTCTACCGTGACAGCAGTAATTTCTACGGTGGCAGCACTGCATTCTACGTTGGCAGCACTGATTTCTACCGTGGCAGTAGTGATTTCTACCCTGGCAGCACTGATTTCTGCCTTGGCAGCACTGATTTCTACCGGGGCAGAAGTGATTTCTACCCTGGCAGCACTGATTTCTGCCTTGGCAGCACTGATTTCTACCCTAGCAGCACTGATTTCTGCCTTGGCAGCACTGATTTCTACTGTGGCAGCACTGATTTCTACCCTAGCAGCACTGATTTCTGCCTTGGCAGCACTGATTTCTGCCTTGGCAGCACTGATTTCTAACGTTGCAGCACTGAATTCTAGGGTGGCAGCACTGAATTCTACTGTGGCAGCACTGATTTCTACCGTGACAGCAGTAATTTCTACCTCAGCAGCAGTGATTTCTACCGTGGCAGCACTGATTTCTACCGTGACAGCAGTAATTTCTACCTCGGCAGCAGTGATTTCTACCGTGGCAGCACTCATTTCTACTGTGGAAGCACTGACTTCTACGGTGGCAGCAGTGGTTTCTACCGTTGCAGCAGTGATTTCTAACGTGGCAACACTCATTTCTACCGTGGCAGCACTGATTTTTACCGTTGCAGCAGTGATTTCTACCCTGCAGCACTGATTGTTACCGTTGCAGCAGTGATTTCCACCCTGGCAGCACTGATTTCGAACGTTGCAGCACTGAATTCTACCGTGGCAGCACTGATTTCTACTGTGGCAGCACTGATTTCTACCGTGACAGCACTGAATTCTACCGTGGCAGCACTGATTTCTACCGTTGCAGTAGTGATTTGTACCGTGGCAGTAGTGATTTCTACCGTTGCAGTAGTGATTTCTAACGTTGCAGCACTGAATTCTACCGTGGCAGCACTGAATTCTACTGTGGCAGCACTGATTTCTACCGTGACAGCAGTAATTTCTACCTCGGCAGCAGTGATTTCTACCGTGGCAGCACACATTCCTACTGTTGCAGCAGTGATTTCTACAGTGGCAGCACTGAATTCTACCGTGACAGCAGTAATTTCTACAGTGGCAGCACTGATTTTTACCGTGGCAGCACTGATTTCTACCGTGGCAGTAGTGATTTCTACCCTGGCAGCACTGATTTCTGCCTTGGCAGCACTGATTTCTACCGGGGCAGAAGTGATTTCTACCCTGGCAGCGGTGATTTCTGCCTTGGCAGCACTGATTTCTACCCTAGCAGCAGTGATTTCTGCCTTGGCAGCACTGATTTCTACTGTGGCAGCACTGATTTCTATCCTAGCAGCACTGATTTCTACTGTGGCAGCACTGATTTCTGCCTTGGCAGCACTGATTTCTAACGTTGCAGCACTGAATTCTACCGTGGCAGAACTGAATTCTACTGTGGCAGCACTGATTTCTACCGTGACAGCAGTAATTTCTACCTCGGCAGCAGTGATTTCTACCGTGGCAGCACTCATTTCTACCGTGGAAGCACTGACTTCTACGGTGGCAGTAGTGATTTCTACCGTTGCAGCAGTGATTTCTAACGTGGCAACACTCATTTCTACCGTGGCAGCACTGATTTGTACCGTTGCAGCAGTGATTTCTACCCTGCAGCACTGATTTTTACCGTTGCAGCAGTGATTTCTACCCTGGCAGCACTGATTTCGAACGTTGCAGCACTGAATTCTACCGTGGCAGCACTGATTTATACTGTGGCAGCACTGATTTCTACCATGACAGCACTGAATTCTACCGTGGCAGTAGTGATTTCTACCGTGGCAGCACCGATTCCTAACGTTGCAGCACTGAATTCTACCGTGGCAGCACTGATTTGTACAGTGGCAGCACTGATTTCTACCGTGACAGCAGTAATTTCTACTCGGCAGCAGTGATTTCTACCGTGGCAGCACTCATTTCTACGGTGGCAGCACTCATTTCTACCGTTGCAGCAGTGATTTCTATAGTGGCAGCACTGAATTCTACCGTGGCAGCACTGAATTCTACTGTGGCAGCACTGATTTCTACAGTGGCAGCACTGAATTCTACTGTGGCAGCACTGATTTCTACCGTGGCAGTAGTGATTTCTACCGTTGCAGCAGTGATTTCTACCGTGGCAGTAGTGATTTCTAACGTTGCAGCACTGAATTCTACCGTGGCAGCACTGATTTCTACTGTGGCAGCACTGATTTCTACCGTGACAGCAGTAATTTCTACCTCGGCAGCAGTGATTTCTACCGTGGCAGCACTCATTCCTACTGTTGCAGCAGTGATTTCTACAGTGGCAGCACTGAATTCTACCGTGACAGCAGTAATGTCTACAGTGGCAGCACTGAATTCTACGTTGGCAGCACTGATTTCTACCGTGGCAGTAGTGATTTCTACCCTGGCAGTAGTGATTTCTACCCTGGCAGCACTGATTTCTACCGGGGCAGAAGTGATTTCTACCCTGGCAGCACTGATTTCTGCCTTGGCAGCACTGATTTCTGCCTTGGCAGCACTGATTTCTGCCTAGGCAGCACTGATTTCTACTGGCAGCACTGATTTCTACCCTAGCAGCACTGATTTCTGCCTTGGCAGCACTGATTTCTGCCTTGGCAGCACTGATTTCTAACGTTGCGGCACTGAATTCTACCGTGGCAGCACTGAATTCTACTGTGGCAGCACTGATTTCTACCGTGACAGCAGTAATTTCTACCTCAGCAGCAGTGATTTCTACCGTGGCAGCACTGATTGCTACCGTGACAGCAGTAATTTCTACCTCGGCAGCAGTGATTTCTACCGTGGCAGCACTCATTTCTACTGTGGAAGCACTGACTTCTACGGTGGCAGTAGTGATTTCTACCGTTGCAGCAGTGATTTCTAACGTGGCAACACTCAATTCTACCGTGGCAGCACTGATTTTTACCGTTGCAGCAGTGATTTCTACCCTGGCAGCACTGATTTCGAACGTTGCAGCATTGAATTCTACCGTGGCACCACTGATTTCTACCGTGGCAGCAGTGATTTCTACCGTGGCAGCACTCATTTCTACTGTTGCAGCAGTGATTTCTATAGTGGCAGCACTGAATTCTACCGTGGCAGCACTGAATTCTACTGTGACAGCAGTAATTTCTACAGTGGCAGCAGTAATTTCTACCGTGGCATTAGTGATTTCCAACGTTGCAGCACTGAATTCTGCCGTGGCAGCACTGATTTCTACCGTGGCAGTAGTGATTTCTACCGTTGCAGCAGTGATTTCTACCATGGCAGTAGTGATTTCTAACGTTGCAGCACTGAATTCTACCGTGGCAGCACTGATTTCTACTGTGGCAGCACTGATTTCTACCGTGACAGCAGTAATTTCTACGTCGGCAGCAGTGATTTCTACCGTGGCAGCACTCATTCCTACTGTCGCAGCAGTGATTTCTGCGGTGGCAGCACTGAATTCTACCGTGGCAGCACTGAAAACTACTGTGGCAGCACTGATTTGTACCGTGGCAGCACTGATTTCTACCTCTGCAGCAGTGATTTCTACCGTGGCAGCACTCATTTCTACCGTGGCAGCACTCATTTCTACCGTTGCAGCAGTGATTTCTACAGTGGCAGGACTGATTTCTACCGTGACAGCAGTAATTTCTACCTTGGCAGTAGTGATTTCTACCGTGGCAGCACTGATTTCTACCGTTGCAACGCTGATTTCTAATGTGGCAACAAGCAGTAAATTCTACTTTGGCAGTAGTGATTTCTACCGTGGCAGCACTGATTTCTAATGTGGCAACACTGATTTCTACCGTGGCAGCACTGATTTCTACCGTTGCAGCAGTGATTTCTACCCTGGCACCACTGATTTCTACCGCGGCAGCAGAGATTTCTACGGCAGCAGCACTGATTTCTACCGTGGCAGGAGTGATTTCTACCGTGGCAGCAGTGATTTCTACTGTGACAGCAGTGATTTCTACCGTGACAGCACTGAATTCTACCCCGGCAGTACTGATTTCTACCGTGGCAGTGGTGATTTCTACCGTGGCAGCACTGAATTCTACAGTGGCAGCACTGATTTCTAACGTTGCAGCACTGAATTCTACCGTGGCAGCACTGATTTGTACTGTGGCAGCACTGATTTCTACCGTGACAGCAGTAATTTCTACCTCGGCAGCAGTGATTTCTACCGTGGCAGCACTCATTCCTACTGTTGCAGCAGTGATTTCTACCGTGGCAGCACTGAATTCTACCGTGGCAGCACTGAATTCTACCGTGACAGCACTGATTTCTACCGTGACAGCAGTAATTTCTACCTCTGCAGCAGTGATTTCTACCGTGGCAGCACACATTCCTACTGTTGCAGCAGTGATTTCTACCTCTGCAGCAGTGAATTCTACCGTGGCAGCACTGAATTCTACAGTGGCAGCACTGATTTCTACCGTGGCAGTAGTGATTTCTACCTCTGCAGCAGTGATTTCTAACGTGGCAACACTCAGTTCTACTGTGGCAGCACTGATTTTTACCGTTGCAGCAGTGATTTCTACCCTAGCAGCACTGATTTCGAACGTTGCAGCACTGAATTCTACCGTGGCAGCACTGATTTCTACCGTGACACCAGTAATTTCTACCGTGGCAGCACTGAATTCTACTGTGGCACCACTGATTTCTACCGTGACAGCAGTAATTTCTACCTCTGCAGCAGTGATTTCTACCGTGGCAGCACTCATTTCTACGGTGGCAGCACTGATTTATACCATTGCAGCAGTGATTTCTATAGTGGCAGCACTGATTTGTACCGTGGCAGCACTGAATTCTACTGTGGCAGCACTGATTTCTACTGTGACAGCAGGAATTCCTACAGTGGCAGCACTGAATTCTACCGTGGCAGCACTGATTTCCACCGTGGCAGTAGTGATTTCCACCGTTGCAGCAGTGATTTCTACGGTGGCAGCACTGATTTCTAACGTTGCAGCACTGAAGTGTACCGTGGCAGCACTGATTTGTACTGTAGCAGCACTGGTTTCTACCGTGACAGCAGTAATTTCTACCTCGGCAGCACTCATTTCTACCGTGGCAGCACTCATTTCTACCGTTGCAGCAGTGATTTCTACAGTGGCAGCACTGAGTTCTAACGTTGCAGCACTGAATTCTACTGTGGCACCACTGATTTCTACTGTGGCAGCACTGATTTCTACCGTGACAGCAGTAATTTCTACCTCGGCAGCAGTGATTTCTACCGTGGCAGCACACATTCCTACTGTTGCAGCAGTGATTTCTACCGTGGCAGCACTGAATTCTACCGTGACAGCACTGAATTCTACAGTGGCAGCACTGATTTCTACCGTGACAGCAGTAATTTCTACCTCAGCAGCAGTGATTTCTAACGTGGCAACACTCAGTTCTACCGTGGCAGCACTGATTTTTACCGTTGCAGCAGTGATTTCTACAGTGGCAGCACTGATTTCTAACGTTGCAGTAGTGATTTCTACCGTGAAGCACTGATTTCTACTGTGGCAGCACTGATTTCTACCGTGACAGCAGTAGCTTCTACCTCTGCAGCAGTGATTTCTACCGTGGCAGGACAAATTCCTACTGTTGCAGCAGTGATTTCTACCGTGGCAGCACTGAATTCTACCGTGGCAGCACTGAATTCTACAGTGGCAGCACTGATTTCTACCGTGACAGCAGTAATTTCTACCTCTGCGACAGTGATTTCTAACGTGGCAACACTCAGTTCGACCGTGGCAGCACTGATTTTTACCGTTGCAGCAGTGAATTCTACAGTGGCAGCACTGATTTCTAACGTTGCAGCACTGAATTCTACCGTGAAGCACTGATTTGTACTGTGGCAGCACTGATTTCTACCGTGACAGCAGTAATTTCTACCTCGGCAGCAGTGATTTCTACCGTGGCAGCACTCATTCCTACTGTTGCAGCAGTGATTTCTACAGTGGCAGCACTGAATTCTACCGTGGCAGCACTGAATTCTACAGTGGCAGCACTGATTTCTACCGTGGCAGCACTGATTTCTACCGTGACAGCAGTGATTTCTACCGTGGCAGCACTCATTTCTACTGTGGCAGCACTGATTTTTACAGTGGCAGCAGTAATTTCTACCTCTGCAGCAGTGATTTCTACCGTGGCAGCACTCGTTTCTACGGTGGCAGCACTCATTTCTACCGTTGCAGCAGTGATTTCTACAGTGGCAGCACTGAGTTCTACCGTGGCAGCACTGATTTCTACTGTGGCAGCACTGATTTCTACCGTGACAGCAGTAATCTCTACCTCTGCAGCAGTGATTTCTACCGTGGCAGCACTCATTTCTACGGTGGCAGCACACATTCCTACTGTTGCAGCAGTGATTTCTATCGTGGCAGCACTGAATTCTACCGTGGCAGCACTGAATTCTACAGTGGCAGCACTGATTTCTACCATGACAGCAGTAATTTCTACGTCTGCAACACTCAGTTCTACCGTGGCAGCACTCAGTTCTACCGTGACAGCACTGATTTTTACCATTGCAGCAGTGATTTCTACCCTGGCAGCACTGATTTCGAACGTTGCAGCACTGAATTCTACCGTGGCAGCACTGATTTCTACCGTGACACCAGTAATTTCTACCGTGGCAGCACTGAATTCTACTGTGGCAGCACTGATTTCTACCGTGGCAGTAGTGATTTCTACCGTGAAAGCACTGAATTCTACCGTGGCAGCACTGATTTCTACCGTGGCAGTAGTGATTTCTACAGTGGCAGCACTGATTTCTAACGTTGCAGCACTGAATTATACCGTGGCAGCACTGATTTCTACCGTGACAGCAGTAATTTCTACCGTGGCAGCAGTGATTTCTACCGTGGCAGCACTCATTCCTACTGTTGCAGCAGTGATTTCTACCGTGGCAGCACTGAATTCTACCGTGGCAGCACTGAATTCTACAGTGGCAGCACTGATTTCTACCGTGACAGCAGTAATTTCTACCTCTGCAGCAGTGATTTCTACCGTGGCAGCACTCATTTCTACCGTGGCAGCACTCATTTCTACCGGTGCAGCAGTGATTTCTACAGTGGCAGCACTGAGTTTTACCGTGGCAGCACTGAATTCTACTGTGGCAGCACTGATTTCTACCGTGACAGCAGTAATTTCTACCTCAGCAGCAGTGATTTCTACCGTGGCAGCACTGATTTCTCACGTGGCAACACTGATTTCTACCGTGGCAGCACTGATTTCTACCGTAGCAGCAGTGATTTCTACCCTGGCACCACTGATTTCTCCCGCGGCAGCAGAGATTTCTACGGCAGCAGCACTGATTTCTACCGTGGCAGGAGTGATTTCTAACGTGGCAGCAGTGATTTCTACTGTGGCAGCAGTGATTTCTACCATGGCAGCACTGATTTCTACCGTGGCAGCACTGATTTCTACCGTGGCAGTAGTGATTTCTACCGTTGCAGCAGTGATTTCTACAGTGGCAGCACTGATTTCTAACGTTGCAGCACTGAATTCTGCCGTGGCAGCACTGATTTGTACTGTGGCAGCACTGATTTCTACCGTGACAGCAGTGATTTCTACCTCGGCAGCAGTGATCTCTATCGTCGCAGCACTCATTCCTACTGTTGCAGCAGTGATTTCTACCGTGGCAGCACTGAATTCTACCGTGGCAGCACTGAATTCTACTGTGGCAGCAGTAATTTCTACCTCTGCAGCAGTGATTTCTACCGTGGCAGCACTCATTTCTACCGTGGCAGCACTGATTTTTACCGTTGCAGCAGTGATTTTTACCATTGCAGCAGTGAGTTCTACCGTGGCAGCACTGAATTCTACCGTGGCAGCACTGATTTCTACCGTGACAGCGGTAATTTCTACCTCAGCAGTAGTGATTTCTACCGTTGCGACACTGATTTCTCGCGTGGCAACACTGATTTCTACCGTGGCAGCACTGATTTCTACCGTTGCAGCAGTGATTTCTACCCTGGCAGCACTGATTTCTAACGTTGCAGCACTGAATTCTACCGTGGCAGCACTGATTTCTACCGTGACAGCAGTAATTTCTACCTCGGCAGCAGTGATTTCTACCGTGGCAGCACTCATTCCTACTGTTGCAGCAGTGATTTCTACAGTGGCAGCACTGAATTCTACCGTGGCAGCACTGAATTCTACAGTGGCAGCACTGAATTCTAACGTGGCAGCACTGATTTCTACCGTGACAGCAGTAATTTCTACTCGGCAGCAGTGAATTCTACCGTGGCAGCACTGATTTCTACTGTGGCAGCACTGATTTCTACCGTGACAGCAGTAATTTTTACCTCGGCAGCAGTGATTTCTACCGTGGCAGCACTGATTCCTACTGTTGCAGCAGTGATTTCTACAGTGGCAGCACTGAATTCTACCGTGGCAGCACTGAATTCTAATGTGACAGCACTGATTTCTACCGTGACAGCTGTAATTTCTACCTCTGCAGCAGTGATTTCTACCGTGGCAGCACTCATTTCTACCGTGGCAGCACTCATTTCTACCGTTGCAGCACTGAATTCTACTGTGGCAGCACTGAGTTCTACCGTGGCAGCACTGAATTCTACTGTGGCAGCACTGATTTCTACCGTGACAGCAATAATTTCTACCTCGGCAGTAGTGATTTCTACCGTTGCAACACTGATTTCTCACGTGGCAACACTGATTTCTACCGTGGCAGCACTGATTTCTACCGTTGCAGCAGTGATTTCTACCCTGGCAGCACTGATTTCTACCGCGGCAGCAGAGATTTCTACGGCAGCAGCACTGATTTCTACCGTGGCAGGAGTGATTTCTAACGTGGCAGCAGTGATTTCTACCGTGGCAGCACTGATTTCTACAGTGGCAGCACTGAATTCTACCGTGGCAGCACTGGTTTCTAACGTGGCAGTAGTGATTTCAACCATGGCAGCAGTGATTTGTAACGTGGCGGCAGTGGTTTCTACCGTAGCAGCAGTGATTTCTACTGTGGAAGCACTGATTTCTACCGTGATAGCAGTGATTTGCACGGTGGGAGCAGTGATTTCTATGGCGGCAACACTGATTTCCACGGCCTCTCTCTCTGATGTGTGTTGAGGGAAACAAATTCCCGTGCCAAAATCTGCCGTTGGTGACACGGAAATGGACCTACGGAAACTGTCACCGATAAATCGCACCAAAGTAGTAACATCTAAATGTCATCAAAGATGCGAAACAGTAGTTGGGTGTTGTGGGAGTGGGCGTCCTCGTGTCCTCACAGTGTGTGCTATCTCTGGGTAAACTACCAGTGCCTTACGTTACGTGGTGCCCTGACAGAGCGCTTACGGCTGCTGATACCACCGCCGTGCATACACACAAGAACATCTCATGCTCAGAACTATGGTGCATTGGCACCCTTTGTTTATATTTGACCGCCAAATCTCTCGGTGCCATTCAGCAAAGTCGAGGTTCCGTAGGTCCATTTTTTTTCCGTGTCACCAACGGCACATTTTGGCACGGGAACTTGTTTCCCTCAACAGACATCTCAGAGAGAGGCTGTGGACCAAATAGAAGACAGAAAAACAACCAAGCAGCACGTGAGCATGGCAGGATTTTAGGGTAAAAAACCCACAGTCAAAACAAATGCAGTGGCAGAATGCGACTGGCGCTGAATAGTCATAATGCACGCGCGCAGTGTATCTCAGTCAGCATTGCTTACAAAACAATCAAACAGTCAACTCCGTCAATAGTGGCCAGGAAACTACAAAGCCTAAATGCATGGGAGCTGGAAAATAACCAGGAGAGGCGGGGAAAAAATAATGAGTAACGAGTCCAAAAAACACCCACCCATCACCCAATTTGTTTTCAGCGACTGCATGATGCTGCTTGCTCCGTGGACATGGAGACTTTTGCTATCAAAATCCCAGAGTTTCCTACACGCAACGGAATGCGGGGTAGTGCCAAAAATAAATCGTTGAAGTGGTTTCTGGCAACAAACGTAGCCCCAGAGTTCACAGTCAAAAGCAGTTTCGTTGGCAAGTGAATTGATTTCATGTTCGTGACCCAAAAGATGCCATTTCATGACAGGATGTATAGAAACTACTCTACGGCGGCAGCACTAATTTTTACCGTGGCTGCACTGAGTTCTACTGTGGCAGCAGTGATTTCTACCGTGGCTGCACTGATTTCTCCCGTGGAAGCACTGATTAGTACCATGGCAGTAGTGATTTCTAACGTGGCCACAGTGATTTCTACGGCGGCAGCACTGATTTCTTCCACGGCAGCACTGATTTGTCACAATGGCAGCACTAATTGCTACAGGGGGGGGGATTTCGCACTGGGTTTTTTTCGCACGAGAAAATCTCGCACCGAGTTTATTTCGCACAGTGGCCTGATAATCCCGCGGGAAACTTCGCACCCTTCCAGGATTGTACTGTTTACTAGTGGTAGTTGCACTGCCAAATTGCAGCGGGTTCCAGGATTGTTTTGCGAATTTCCAAGTGCTTCCAGGTGGGCATTCTTCATTTTCACGGGGTTCCTGCATGACCTGGATCTCAATCCCATGCCCCAAACACACCTTCCTTTTGGCTGTTGTGCAGCTACAAACATGTGGACAAAAATTTTCACCCCTTAGGCTCTATGTGATTCTTGAGCAATAGTGTGCCAGTGATGGTGAGTGCTCTAGTGGTATGTGCAGTGGTCTTACAAAATAATAGCCTTGGTTCAATTCCCACTATCTACAACTTCAGCATGGAAAAATACTTTTTTCCTGCACAAACAAAGCCTTGCACCCGGGCTACGAATCAAGTTTGCCTTGGAAAGAAAACAGTTGAAGAACTGTTGGACTTGACACCACTCAGGCCATGATACAATATGTTTGGGCTGCAAAGCACAGTTGCAGAGCTGTTTGATAAGATATCACTTCAAATTCGAAAAAAAAGGTTGCACTGAAGAAAACAGAGAGGACCCAAATAGCACTACTTGCGTGTCTCCTTTTTGTGCCACTTCTTGCGCAAATCCATAAACGAAGAGGCATCCAATGGCCTCTTACCCAGAAGCCCACCGAAGAGGGGGGGGGCAAGAAGCATCCCTCCCGCGAATCCGGCGAATCCCCAGTGGCTAAATTTCGCACCAGTGGCTAAATTTCGCACCGGGTTTATTTCGCACAGCGGCCTGAAAATTGAGCGGGAAATTTCGCACACATTTGAAATACAAAATTTCCCACAACGAAATATTCCCCCCGCGAAACCCCCCGCCCCTGTACCGTGGCGGCACCAATTTCTACCATGGCAACACTAATTTCTAACGTCGCACCAGTGATTTCCACCGTGGCAGCATTGCTTTCTACCGTGGCAGCACTGATTTCTACCATGGCAGCACTGATTTCTACCATAGCAACACTGATTTCTACCATGGAAGCAGTGATTTCCAGCATGACAGCAGTGATTTCTACCGTGGGAGTACTGATTTCCACCGTGGCAGCACCAATTTCTACCTTGGCGGCACTGATTTCTACCATGGCAGCACTGATTTCTACCATGGCAGCACTGACTTCTATCTAAGTCATGGGGAACTGCCCCTAGACACTCTCGAGCGTTGCTAAAAAAAAATGCATAATATGGAACTGAACAGCCCATCCCCATCTGCTGCCAGACTTATCCCAGAAGCATGCCTGTGGTGCACCTCAGGCATGCTAGGGCGCGTGTTTCGCCACTCCAAAAAACAAGCAGGGGCCCTACTGGCGGCGTTTTACAAGAATACCAGGGATGTGTGCATAGATACGGAGGGGCATGGCACGTGCACAGCATACCAAAAGCCATATGAATACAAAATAATGCATGCACACCTCCAGTGCCCGCGCCTCTGGCAGAATTTTCATCCCAGGCATGGCTGAAATTGCCCATGTTTGCAGTAGCCCCATGTGCTTGAGGGTACCAGGTCTGCAAAGAGAGGCAATCAGTGCATGGACTGATTGCCTCTCTTTGTAGACCTGAAATCCTGAGACCTGGTATTCTGGCGGGTCACTGTCCATGCGGTTCTCAATCCTAGAAGGGGACAGCTGCAAGGGTGGGGCAGTTGTTGAAAGAGCTATGAGGCTTGGACACACTGTCAAAAACCTATTGTGGCACATACAGCGTCTTGTGTTCACCAGGGGCTGTCTCTGCTGCACTGTCTCCAATATCTCTCCAGATACTTCAATCCTGCTATGTAAAAGAAAATGCCTTCTAAGCAACATGTGGAATGATGGCAACTTGAATGGTTACCACCAAATGTTGTTAAAAACAAAACACTTCAGTTAATTTGCAAAGTGCAGCGCGCCATCGATCTCTACAAACAAGAGACTACGTCCACCGCTCAATGTGCAAAGCGTGGTGCGGAATCTCACCCTTCTACTGTAGTTTTGGAGGAGGGTGTTACTCTCTCAACGAGAAAACAAAGAATGGAGCAGCAATTCTTCAACAATTATCGAGCGGGCTAAGAAGCAAGCGCCTACTATGGTTCTTCACTACTACTTCCGAAGTGCACCTAAACCCAACGCGCTGTGGGGTGTGCATCTCTCCTTTGGTTCTGGTCTAGGAACAACATAGGCAGGATTTCAGGATTTTTTCTACCGTGGCAGCACTGATTTCTACCCTGGCAGCAGTGATTTCTACAGCGGCAGCACTGATTTCTACCATGGCGGCACTGAGTTCTACCCTGGCAGCACTAATTTCTACCATGGAAGCACCGATTTCCACCGTGGTAGCAGTGATTTCCACCGTGGGTTCACTGATTTCTACATTGGCAGCACTGATTTCTACCTTGGTAGCAGTGATTTCTACACTATTTCAACCAAATTTGTTAGCGACTGATTGATTGTGTTCTTATACTTGGACAATGCCTCTTCGTGTGATAGAGCCTGAGACATTATTTTGTCAACGCCCAACAGTGATCCTCACAGGAATGTGATCATCCTAGGGGGGCTTTTACAGGTATCCTCCTGGTAGAAGCTCCGGTGGATTCCCATAGCCGCACTGGAGCCGCTACCATCACTTGTCTGGGTGGACCCCATTCGTATTTTGGTCATAAGCTAAATCATCCAGCTCTTGTCGGAAATGCCTCCAAGATGGCACACTGTCATTCACTATGTAGGTAACGGTCCTCTTTCGAAAATACTGTGCACCTGTAGTAACGCTCACAGAAAGCACCGAGTAGCATATAAAAAAATGTCAATTCCAGAAGGTGGCACCAAACATATATCATCCTCTGGTCTCTCCAGCACACGCAACTCGGTGGACATCCGAAAGGTGTCACATTGTTGGTAATGGTTGGATTGCAGCGAACTTGGAAGCACTAGCCGCCTAGGCAGCCCCCTCCTGCTCTCACCTCCACTGATTTTCTCACAAATAGTACCCAAGTTACGCAACCTCTGAACAGCAGTTGCTGGATGTTTCAGAAGCCTCTGCTTTTGGAAACTTTGAAGTCTTGGCCCTTAAGACTCTGCTGCAATACCTGTCCCCCACCCCTGGGCTTGAAAAATCCAACCCCCCCCCCCCCTCCAAGCTCGTGATGAACCCTTTCCCAACGTCTGTCCCAGACCCTCTGTTCTGAAGCCAGTCTGCAACCCTGTACAAGCCCTGTCCCAGACACTAAGCACTGTGCAAGGCGCACACATGTGCTGTGCATGTTGATCAGGTGCGATTCAATTCAATTGTGCTTACACCAACGTCAAATTGCCTCACCACCGCGGAGTGCAAACCCCTTCAAAGAAGAGGACCAGAAGAGAACCTGTGGGGGGCAAAAACCATAGACACTCCCCCCCACACCGAAGAGTGCAAGACCCCAAAACATCAAACCCCACCCCTGCACCCCCACCACACACACACACACAGAGAGAGAGAGAGACACCTCCCAACCCCTTGTGATGCAGCGCTCTGCACCTCACAACCAAAAAAAATCTTGTCTACGACATGCAAACAGTGTCTAAAGTTAGCAGAAGATACGGACTTTTAGCAAACGGTGGCCTGTAAACGGGGAGGAGCAATCCCCTTGAGTTCCAGGGGGTTCCTCCCTTGCTCCAGGGAGGCGTAATTGGGTGTTTCATTACCTACCCTCGAAAAACGGAGATGTGATGACCTGTCTATTCGCTTGTGACCAGGACTGAGATGGCACAGGTGTTGTGCAACAGCGAAATGGTGTGCATATCCCATCTTTCATTAAAATGGTCGCGACGGTGTGACATCAGTGAGATGTACATTGGGGGGTTGGAAGTGGTCAGCGTAACCTCCAGAGGTCAGATTAGGGTTCGCGTACTCCTAATCAATACTGAGTATTGGAGTGGAGAAGGGAATGTGCACACTGCCCTGCTTTTGTGGTTTGGCCTTGCGTGGGGCTTGCCGAGCCCGTTTGGTGCCGCACGCACTGCCGTGCAGGGCCATGGGTCCCAACACCGTCTGGGGCGTCACCAGAACCAAGGGGAGCCCCCAACCTTCCCCCCGGAACAGCTCCAACATATGCCCCCCGCGATGCCCCGTCGCGCCGCGCCCCCCGCGATGCCCCCTGGCGGCCGAGATGATCACCACAGCCCCAGCGCCCCAGGCACACCCACACCCGTACCCACACCTGAGGTTCGTTCCCTTCTGATGCATCCCTGGCCACCCCCTGTGTTTTGAGAGCAATCGCCTCCAAAGGCTTCCAAAACGGCACCCGTACCGTTGCTTGGCGAAGCACGGGAGAGCACCGTGGACGTCGGCCCCGCGCACCGTTTTGTTGGGGTGTGCACGCGCGGCCGTCGTCCGTGCCGCAGTGCCCTTGCCACAGCCCCCCTTTCCCCTCGCAGCCCCGCGCGTCGATGCAACCAGACCCAGACCCACACCTGCACCCACACCCAGACCCAGACAAGAGCCCACACCCGCACCTGCACACACACCCAGACCCACACCTACACCCACACCCACCGCCTCAATCACTCGGAGCAGAAGTCAGGGAGGAGGACTATATAAGCGGGATTCAGGGCCTTTAGTGTGTGAAAAGGCAGCGCCCCCTTCTGCGTCAGAGGCGGTCCACAGCCCCGGGGATACCACCGCTGGCCACGACTCGTGCATGTGCCTTCCGGGAGGCAGATGACGGGGGTCATACACATTGGCCGTGTGACAAGGGCCCTTGCCGCCACCCACACATGCGTTATGTTCCGCCTGGCGACGCATCGCGCGAGCGCAGTGGCATGGGCTACCAAATGGACCAGATTCTCTCGAACACTTCGACGACTTTGGAGCAAGCAACGGGGGGAGTGATGGGGTACTGCGACACATCGAGGGCGTCCGTGAAATAGTCCACCTGCAAAGGGCGAACGGGGGCAGCGAGCTCCCCATCTCTCCCGTTTCTCTCAACCCACCCCCTTCCCCCCGGACCCAACGGGTGGACAACCAACCCATCGACCCCCGAGGGGAGGATGCCCTCCTCGACAGGCAACCACGGACGCACACCCGGCCGTACCAACCAGCATACCCACATCCCCACTGATGCTACAGATTGCTCAACCACGAGAGGGGCGGGGAGGCCGGGGATCAGGGTGGGGATCACGATCCAGACGCAGGATGCTGACCCGATCCAGAGGTTGGATTACGATGGAGGGGGCGTTTTCGCACAGCGCGGGCACAGCGCGGGCACAGCGCCAATTATTACGGTGATCATCCAGGTGACAACCTTGAAAACCACGCACCTGCGGAATCATGCACAATCAATTCAAAACTCAAAAATTCAAACATCTGATGCTTGCCATGGGTCCCAGGGACCTAAATTCTGCCCCCTATAGCCCCGTCCACTGCAGCAGCCATTCAATGACGTCCTTTCAATCTTCTGAACTTACCGAAATCCCGGTGGTGGAGAACAGCCCCCGGAAAACCCATGCACAACCTCAGAGGGCGTTTTCGCACAGCGCGCGCGCAGCGCCAATTATTGCGTTGTTGATCCCGGGCACACCCCTGCAAACCACCCCCCTACAGAGACATGCATGATCCGCTCAAGACCGCATCGGAGGTGCAGAATTCAGGACCCTGGGTCCCGTGGCTACCGGGGGTGGACAACAGCCGACGTTTCGCACAGCGCGCGGTGCGCCCCCTCCGGCGGTCCTCAACTGCACCACCAATCGGGCCCCCCGCCGTTCCACATCGGAGCCGGAACTCACGTCAGACCGCGGCAGCCCGGGGCTACTGCGATGCACTGGTCCCTTCCCAATCCCTGCCATCCACCCCCGGGGGGGCGTCGGTGCATCGCTGCCATCGGGGCCACAACGCTGCACCCGCGGCACTCCGCAACATGCGACGGGGGATGAAGGGCACCTGCGGAGGCTGCAGCTTGTCGTTGGTGGTGTTCACCACAAAGACGGCCTGCAGTGGCTCCTTGAGGATCTTGGACGTCATGCACTTCTCGCTCGCAAAATCCTGAAGGAACGCGGCCCAGGGCCAGAGTTATCCTTAAGGGGGGGGAGGGGGTCCGAGGGGGGGTCCGAGGGGGGTGGGGCTGTGGGGGGGGGGGGGGACCCCCCCCCCGCAGGAGACCCTGAGTTGTTAGAGGCGCCGAAGAAATTTGTTGGCCTAAACTGACTTGCGCCGAAGGCGCCAGAGAAAATTGTTGATTGGCCGAAGACCCGGAGAAAAATTGGCCCAATCACTTAAGAGGGGGGGGGGAGGGGGGGGGGGGTGTCAGACCCCCCCTCCCCCCGGGAGATGCTGAGTTGTTAAGCACAACTCTGCCCAGGGCTTGCGCCGTCAGCCGACGATTGAGACGGACCTCTCCAAGAAATATGCCCAAGGCTCCACTATCCTGTGGACTGTGGACCTCTCGATGGTCTTCCCAGTGGGCGAGGTCTAGATCGCACCAGAAATGATTCGAGAGTGAACCCACGAAAGGCCGACGCGGGGTCGGGGGCGCAATGCCAAACTATGCCCCTGCAACACCGTGCCCCGAAAAACGAGCCGAGCACGCTCCGGCCCTGGAAGGATGGTCCATGCCCCCTGCCCGTCAACCAAAGGTCTCTTGTGAAACAGACACCAACACTCGCGCTGCACCGCACGCCGCATGTTCACGGCGCCGACCCTGCACGAAGCACAGCGCGTGTCTGCAGAATGTGGCAGCGCTCTACGGCACGGGCCACGGGGCAGTGGGGTGAGTCCGGGATGAAAGGCCGAGATGAAGGTTGGGCACCTTCACCAACTGTTGTGCGGACCGATACTCCACCCCCGATGCCACGATGTACACTTTGCCATTCTCTGGGATGTATGCGTGGACCGGGTTTGTGGAGATCTTGAACAACACTGCAAAGGACAAGGAGCACAAGGGCCGCACCACTCGGGGGCCGTAGCACTGGCGTTGGAAGGTGGGGATGTCGCGGTGGGGGGTGCTGCACAGGGGGGGCACCGCTGCAGCCCCCCCAAACGGGAGGGGGGCGGCTTATCACCGCTACAGCCCCCGAATGCAATACCGTGGCATGGTAGTGTGAACGTGCTAGCAGCACAGCAGAAAGATGCTCGTCAGTAGCCATGAAAAGACCATGCAGGAGGGGGGGGGGGATTTGGCACAAGGCCTCGGTATCTGATTGTCTGCCTTTGGCGGTGCCCATTGGCCTCTCGCCACTGCTCGTCCTGACCCTCTGTGGGTCCGAACGTGTTTTGGTCGTGTCGACGGAGCCCCCGGATGACTTGTCCTGTTTGACTACTACAGGAGGGGGGGGGGGTTTCGTGCCAAGTCGAATTCGCGGTGGTAAATTTCGCAGCCCTGGAGTCAAAGACTGAACCCCTGCCAGAGTCCACAGTGCATACTGCCTAGTGTGCAAGAAAGTCGCAGAGAACCCTGAATTGGCGTGGGAAATTTCGCGGCAAGCCCTTTGCAAAGGCATTTGCCCCGCGCATCAATGCTGTGAGGTGTGGTGTGTGCTGCGGGCTGCTCAACACTTTGCACTGCACCGTGTGGCGCATGGACGCACTGATGGGCGACGCGGAGGGCCCGGCATCCATCGACACGTGTGGGCGAGGTTCATCTGATTGGGTTGATGTCGATGGTGCTCCACCCCCCCTCCCCCGGGGGTTACGGGTTGTGGTATCTGTCGCACACATGTCCAGGGCAGTGGGACACTGACTGCGTCAGCTTCCGGGGTGCACCATGATTGCCTCGGTGTTTATTTGCGCGCTTATCGTGATTGGCGGGGCCAATAGTTGCCCGGGCAAGAGCCCAGCATGTCCGACGGAGACCAGCCAACGAGTGGTGGCAGCATTGCTGTCTCCGGACGGCAGGCTCGCGTGGTGCGCCCCCCCCCCCGCAAAGGGCCAGAGGGTCAGTGGCTGGTCTGCGGCACGGCTCATGGCTCGGAAATGGCGACTTGTCACGAAATGTGAACGTCAAGTCAGCGCACTGTAGCAAAGTAAAAATACACTGAAATAACGTGAAGTACAGAAAAGTAAAGGTTAACAACAGCCAGAAAATGTGGCAATCGGGGGTGCGGCTTTGTCTCGCGCGCTTGGTTCGCCAGCTCCAAGGTACAGAAGGAAACAACGCAGATTGAAGTAACTAAAAGGGAGTAGAACATGCAAATAAAGGGGGCGTTGCTGCACAGCGCGGGCACAGCGCCCACTCGTAGGTCAGCTTTCCTGTGACCACCCTGAAAACCGACCACCAACGGGGAAGCTACGGCCACAGGGCGAACACAGCAGATTTAGACCGCAATCGCTGGCATTTCCAGTCGGAAACACGGTTTGTTTTAACTCATTGTCTGAGTTTTTGGGCTGAGTAAGAATCTGAGTCCTGTGTTTGCGACCCCCTGCCCATCAGGACATAGCTTTGGTCCCGTGCGCAGTAGGTCGTACCGGCCGGGGGGAAAATCCGTACGGGGTTTATTCCGCGGAGAAGATTCCGTATTTCAATTTGGTGCGGAATTTCTCGCGCATTTTTTGAGCGGACGTGCGGGATTTTCCCCATGCGGAATTCTCCATTGTCAATCAACAGGGACACATTCCGGGTTGAAACCAACAGGAAAGGGCAAGCACCATGGAAAGGCCCGGTCCCGAGCCCTTCCGCGGCACTGCCCTCTGCTCGGCGCGTGCCATGCGCAGGAGCAGGGGCCCACCCCAAGAGGCACACACCCTCCCCGTCGGGCGTCGTCACGGTCCCCTTTCCTTGGCCCAGCAGCTGCGACATGAGGCCCTGGAACCGCTTGAACGTCCGCGGGATGCGGGTCCGGGGGTTGATCTCGATGCAGCGGTTCCGCACGGTGTTGATCAGCACGTGAAGGCGGCCTAAGGGGCGCGGGGCAGGGGGTGTGCCTCTCAGGCATGCGACGCGCGGCCCATGTTGCCGCGCCTCGCCGGGCTGGACGATGGGCAGGCGTGTGCCACACCAAAGACGTGAGGTCAGGAGCACGTCAATGTGCGTTCTCAAGGCCGTGTCTGCGGGCCCTGCTGCTGCAGTTGGGGGGAGGGAGGGGGGGGGTCTAGAGGCCCTGCCTTTGGGGGCGCCCCACGGCCTACAAAAACGGCGTGCGGCCCCCACCAACCCTCCGTCAAAAGGGTCGTCGGAGCCATCACCCCCTGCAAGTCATTCGGCCGTTCATGAACGCCGTTGTCCAGACGGCCCTTACTCTCTTCCCTACATCAGACCCCTGCCACCATCACAGTACACCCGTACCTCTCGGAGCCCACCCTAGCCCCCCGACCGGCGCGCCTCTGGTCGCAGGAGAATGAATGAGGAGGGGGCGGGGGGGGCAGTGGTGATTTACAGACTCCAAAGTGGACGCTGCAACCCCTCCTGAGACACGTCGTCAGGTGGGGAGACGGGACATCAGCAATCGCGGGCAACTGATGCAGGGCAGCACGACCCCCGGTACACTCACGGAGAAGGGAGACAGGCGGGGACAGCGAAATGCGGTTGTCCAAACCCATCACCAAGGGGGGCCTTCCCCAGGCCAGTTGCGGCACTGGACCAGTGGGTGCGCCTGGAAAGGGATGGCGGTGGAACATGCATGGCCCATGGGATGGCCACCCTCTACCCCTGTGTGATCTACACTGCAGCCCCCACAGGATGCCCCCCAACACCCTGTGGCCCGCCCTGATGCCCCCCAGCCCTCCTATACAGGCACCAAGGATCCAGAGCAGCCTGTGTACAGGCATCCCGAGCACCAGACTGTGCCTGTCCAACGGCTTGTCCAAGCTCCGGGCTGCCCAAGGGACCACACTTTTTTTCGCGCCGCCTGTGGGCAAGTGGAATCTCCTGTGCTACATGGTTTAGCTGAGGCCCAGTCGCTCCTCTTTTGGCGTCCCCCTTTCCAGCTGCCTCCTTGGCCTCTCCTCACCGCATGGCAGGCAAATCAGAAGCTGCAGTCCAAATTTGGGGAGGTTCGGTGTCTCCCGGTGCCCTGCGGACCCCAATCAAGACTGAATATTGGGACCGAGCTGGTGGGGGAGGGAACATTACCTATGACTGGTGAGGGACATCAAGAATGCTTCACACATTGATGGGTCTTGACAAAGTGGAATCAGCTTGCAAGTGAACCCCATCACCACGAGGCCCACTTTCAAGGCTTTTTGGAGTTCTGAGGGGCCAAAATACCCAAAAATTGGCTCAAAATGGGCTCATTTCACCTGTTTGTGCACCCCAAATGGTCTAGGATGAGGTTTGGAAAAATGCGTTTTTGACCCATTTTTGACCCATTTTTGGTCCCAAAACAGCCCATTTTCAAGGCATTTTGGGATTTTCAGAGGACCAAAATGGGCCACCACAAGCTCAAAACGGTCCAAAAACACTTGTTTTAGCGTCGCACATGGTCTAGGATCATTTTTGAGAAAAAAAAAAGGCTAACCGCGCCTCTCGTCCGAAAGGTGGTTGCCGCCCGAAAAGCAATCAGACAAGCGTGAGACGTGGTGGGGCTGGAACGGTCATGGAAGTTGTCCCCTTGGCCCGACCTGGGGGGGTTAAAGGCCCCGCCAAGTCAGACTACCGTCGGCTCTTGCGGAAAACCTACACGGCACGCATGGAGCCCACGTCATCTTTTTGCCCCTACTGGACCCTGTTGACCCATTTGGGAACCCACCTGTTTGGGCTTGAGCTTGCAGCTTGCCGCAGCCTAGTGGGCCTAGGTATTGGGGTCTAGGCGTCCGTTTGGGCAATTCTGAGGGGTGGAAACCACAAAAAGTGGGGGGTTGCGGGTGGAGTAGGTGCCCTCGGAATCACATTTTGAGCCATGTAGCCAAAGATATGGCCTATTTTTGGTTTGTGGCTGTCGGCGGCCAATCTGCACAAAATATGGAGCTTCTGGGGGCCTTTTTGGGCCATTTCCGGCACATTTCATGGAGTTAGAGGGCCGCAAAGAGCTCGTTGACAAGGGGAAGTCAAGCAGCACGTGGAGTGTACCCACCATTTCCCTTCGTTTGGCCGTTTTGAATGTGTTCCAAGGCTTTTTTTTGCCTAAAAATGGCTCTTTTTAGCCCTAAATTGTAGTTTTTGAAATTGAGGTCCGCCACTTGCCAATCCCGTTCCCGGCCGCCACCGTTGAGTTTCTCGCTCAAATTTTGTGTGATTGTACTTCACACCCATAGGTATCATGCACCAAAATTTCAACCAAATCCAAAGCACCACGACGGAATTCTGATTTTTACCCATTTCGCGCGTGCTGCTGCTTGCTTGCTGCTTGCTTGCTGCTTGCTTGCTGCTGCTGCTGCTGCTAAACCTGGTAGGTCCACCCTAGACACTAAAAAGGGTTATAAAACCAAGACTGTTTGCACAAGCAGAGCACAAGAAAACTGCACAGAACGTACGCACGCCCACTCCCGGGACAAGCGCCCCCACCCTCCAGCACCCTGCATCACGCGCACCATCGACACAGACGATGACATCTCCGACCCACAGAGAGGAGGACGTAAGCCTGTCCTCCTTCCCAAACTGGAGGGCCTTCAACTGTCGCCACGCCTCCCCCCCCGGCGCCTGCCAGGGCTCGGCCGCCACCGCCATCAACGTTGCGAGGCTCTCCAGCATTTTCAGGGGGAAGCCCTGGGCCGGCTGCTTGACCCCTCCCACCTTCCTACCCCAGCGTAGCCAGCAGTAGGCCCCCGCCGCGAAGGGACAGCCGAATCCCCGCGGGCGTACGTGCCAATTCAGCAAGCCCAGGAAGCTTTGGGGGTGTTGGTCATTTCCTTTCCCCACCGCCAGGCGCAGCCATCCCGTCCACAACTGGAGTAGTGCCTGCTCGTGGCTCTTGATCTGCCTGGTCTTTAAATCAAGTTCCTTCCCCAAGAAAGATGCCACAGGCACCGGGTCCAGGACACTCTTAGGACTGATGAGGAACCCAGCCTCGATCAGTGCGCGCACGGCCGACCGCCCCGCTTCCCTGAGCACCTCCCTATCAGTGAAGACGAGCAGGAAGTCATCGAGATAGTGCACAAGGAGTATCTCGGGGGGCAGTACCCCCCGGAGAATGCGGGCCAAACTCATTTGGCACAAATACGGGCTGTATTTCCAGCCAAACGGCAGGCGCGACAGCGCCACAGGCGGGGCCCCTGGGGCGGGCCGGAAACGAAAAATCTACCGCGCCCCCGGTGGCAGGCAAAAGCTCCAAAACGCATTTTTGAGGTCTATGTGGAGCCCATAGAGGCCCACGTCAGGCGGGAATGCAGACAAGGATCTGGCCAAGTCCTCCCAGGAATCCAACCTAAAAGTGGGGGGCTTGGCCCCGTCACTCGTGTAGCGCGGCTGCCGTCCCCGGCCCGCACCCCCCCCCCCCCCACAGCAACCAGAGGACCCGCCAACGTGCACAGCTGACCCGCATCTTCCCGAGACACGGCGCCGCGCTCAGAGGCAGGGGCCAAAGATTGAAGTGGAGGGGGGGTAGGAGCCGCTTCAGGCTCCGGGCCCATCTCAGCAGGGCCATCCTCGGCGGACTCCTCCAGCTCGGTCGCGGCCTGGTCTCCCTCGTCTCCGCTCCCAACTGTGCCGCCCTCGGTGGTGCCGGGCCCTTCACCCCGCGGGCGCCTCGGCTTGCGCTTGGTCGGGGTGCTGAGTGCGCCCGCGATGTTGGGCAACATAGGTGAACCCCACAGCGCCAGGACGCCCACACGCTCCGGAGTCGGCAAAGGCCCTCGGCCACGGGACCACGCAGGCAGTACCGTAGGGGCGACGACCCCCGGGTCGGACCACTTGGTGCCGTATTGCATCGCCACGGCCGTGCTCTGCCATCTGCCCCACCATTTGTAGTAGGCGAGGTCTGGTTTGCGGGCCCAAGTCGCTGCGGCGCCTCCCCGGCGTAGCGCATGCCACCTGGCGCGGGCGTACGCTGTGCCCGCCAGGGCCTCGGCCATGCCTGCCTCCAATCCCGCCTCACCCGACTGCCAGACCAGCATGTCTGATGACCGGCCCAATGAGACCATGTGGCGATGAAGCCACGCACGGACCCCGTCCGCATACCGGTAGAGGGGCCGGGTGGTGTACCCCTCCTCCCCTGTTTTGGAGTTCCAAAACTGGACAAAGCCCGCCATAGCCAGGTCAGAAACCCTGATGCCGGCTGCTTCGCCCACCCGCAGGTAGCACACCCAGCTGATGATCGCCAACGCGCTGAACACCGTCCCGTTTCTGGAGTCTCTGGCCCTCTCGACCAGCTGGACCATGCCTGCTGGGGACAGATAGGGCTGAGAGCCAGATGAGGCGGCTCCCGCCGCGATTCTCTTGTGTAGGGTCGTGACTGTTGGTGGCAGCCATTGGAGGTCCTCCACGGCCCGGATCGCGGAAATAATACCCCGCACGGCTGACGCTGTAGCTCCGGCCTGCGCCCGCTCTGCCAGGGGGCCTGCCAGTGTCGCGGCTGGATCAGGCGGGCCCGTGCGCTCCGCGTAAGCTGCCAAGGCCCGGAGCCGGGACGCATACTGCGACCGGGTCCTCGGCCTCCACGATTGCATGGCGCTTTCTTCTGGTGAGCAGGGGTCGTCTGCCCGGGCTGCTGTCTCCCACCTGCGGGCGAGTGCCCGCAGCTCCGCCGCTGCGCCTGTGACGCCACAGCCCGGGGCGGCCGGTCCGAGCTCCAGCTGATCCTGTCAGGACCAGTGCGGGCACCTAAAGTGCCAGTGGCGCTCGTCGGGGGAGCCCCGCTGCGCGCACCTCTGGCACCCTCCGCTCGGCGGTGACTCCACAGGGATCCACTCGCCTTGCCGTGACTGCCACTGCAGCACTCCGCCCACTTCCCTGAACTTTCCCATCAACGTCGATTCCGACGTGGACACCGACGACGACAGCGAGGGTTCCGGAAGCGAACCCGATGGCACCTTCGCAGTCGGCAGCGCCAGGGATTCCCCCGGGCGTCGACAGACCGGAATTGCCAAGTTCGCTGGACGCGAGCGTAAACTGTGGTCCTCCAGGACAGCCGCTGGCCCTGACAGGGGAGGGACCGGAGCGGGCTCGAAAGCTGGAATGGTGAGCCGTGTCCACCGCTCATACACGGGGCCGCGTCGCGCTAAGGTGGTCGTGGGTGGTGCATGCGCAGGCCCTGCGACCCAGAGCCGCCGCACGCCGTCAAACTGGGAGACCTCGTTTGGCCCAGCAGGTCAATTCGCCGGAGCCCAAGCGCACCAAGCTCGGGACAGGCGGGCATGTCCAGGCGCCGGCGGCGCAAAACCCGGTGGAGGGTGCCTTCGTGGCTGCAGCTGAGCGCCTCAAGACCAAGGCTAGGGGGCGGGCGGTCCCAGTGGCGTCAGCCCCCCCCTCTGTGTAAGGGTCCAGACAGGGGCCGGAGGGTGCGGGAACAGCCCCCCCTTTTCCTGGAGTTCATGCAAGCGCTCACCCCGCATTTCCATTGGATAGCGGAGCAGGAGCGTTGTGGCTTGTGGATGGTGGCGAAAAGGGTGGATTTATGGCTTAATAGGGTCTTTGATACAGCCGAGGATTTCCGCTTACGGGGAGCCCTGCCCGCGCTCCTGAGAGCATTGCGCACGCTCCACCCGGACTCTTGGGAGGCGTGCCTCCATGTCAACACCTCCCCCATTCCCAGGTTCATGGGGGGGGGTCGAGGATGCAATTTTGGATCGGGGTATGGGACCGGTCGGCACCCACCAGCTCCCTGCGGATCTGTGGGATGCTGTGATCCCGCCTTTCTACCGCGAGGGGCTCCGGGATTTCGATGTCGAGCGTGAGTGGCAGGACGGAGAAAGGGTGGTCCGAGGGGCGTCCCGCTGGGTGTCCCAGCAAGTCCAGCGGATAGTGCAGGCGTTGCGGGGGGCGGGCGTTTACGAGGAGACCGCCGACCCTCCCCCCCCCCCACGTGTTACCCCTTCGTCATCCCCAAGTCCTCCGAGAAGGTATCCTTGATCTTGAGTTGCGTCAAGATCAACAATTCGCCATGTGAACGCCGATCCCTGCTCCTTCCATGCCTCTTCCAACGTGGCGTACTGGTTGGACTCGGAGCTGGACTTCCCCTGGGAGCCTGCATACCGTCGGGCATAGGCCGCCTGGGACTGGGACACGCAGTCCCAGACTCTCCATGCCAGCTGCTCTCCCGGGTCGACCGCGGCCTCCGTTGCCTGGCCGCCAAACTCGCTCGGGCGGGGGATCTCCCCCACCTCACCGGCCCTAAGCCGTACGCATGCCTTGATGTTGGACAGCATCAGCCTCATCCACTGCGCCAACTGGGGCTTCTCGGGGGCTCGGTTGATCTCCGGGACGCTTAACGGGGGCAAGCGCGGCCCCTCCTTCACCGCCACTCGGGCGAGTTGCTCTCTGAGTTCTTGAATCTCTTTGGCCTGGGCTGCCAGTCGCTCCTCTGCTGACACCTGCTGGGCCTGATTGGGCTGCTCAACCCCGTCCATGGGTTAACAAAAACAAAGACAGGAAAACTGCCCCTACTGCCCCTACTGGACCCTGTTGACCCATTTGGGAACCCACCTGTTTGGGCTTGAGCTTGCAGCTTGCCGCAGCCTAGTGGGCCTAGGTATTGGGGTCTAGGCGTCCGTTTGGGCAATTCTGAGGGGTGGAAACCACAAAAAGTGGGGGGTTGCGGGTGGAGTAGGTGCCCTCGGAATCACATTTTGAGCCATGTAGCCAAAGATATGGCCTATTTTTGGTTTGTGGCTGTCGGCGGCCAATCTGCACAAAATATGGAGCTTCTGGGGCCTTTTTGGGCCATTTCCGGCACATTTCATGGAGTTAGAGGGCCGCAAAGAGCTCGTTGACAAGGGGAAGTCAAGCAGCACGTGGAGTGTACCCACCATTTCCCTTCGTTTGGCCGTTTTGAATGTGTTCCAAGGCTTTTTTTTGCCTAAAAATGGCTCTTTTTAGCCCTAAATTGTAGTTTTTGAAATTGAGGTCCGCCACTTGCCAATCCCGTTCCCGGCCGCCACCGTTGAGTTTCTCGCTCAAATTTTGTGTGATTGTACTTCACACCCATAGGTATCATGCACCAAAATTTCAACCAAATCCAAAGCACCACGACGGAATTCTGATTTTTACCCATTTCGCGCGTGCTGCTGCTTGCTTGCTGCTTGCTTGCTTGCTGCTTGCTTGCTGCTGCTGCTGCTAAACCTGGTAGGTCCACCCTAGACACTAAAAAGGGTTATTATACAGGAAACGTGACATGATAACATTTCTTGGCCAAGAAATGTTATCATGTCACGTTTCTCTATATCCGTTATCGAAGTGTCACAATTTCTCGACGAAGAAATGTTATCACCGACCCCACATGGCAAGACCCAAATTTCCAAGACATCAACATCAAGAGGGATCAACAATTCAATTGAACTGCGAAACGTCATTGTTTGATGTGGCACCCCGCACAACTGGAGGCGGAATGGCTACCACGTGGCAACTACACATAGCCATAAATAAGGAAGGACTATGGGTTCATGGTGCAACTTTCGCAAATCCATGAGCCATGCTGAGGCACGCGAGTCAACTTCGCACACCAAAGGTGGTAGGTTGCACGGCATGTATCACATTACACCGGCTGAAGAGCAATGGTGTCGCGTTTTCGGGGGATCACCTCATCACACATGTAGCATACACTTGGTTCCACCTTAGGTCTACATGGGGCCTTCTTAGGCTTCTGTGCACCTGTGAAGGGGTTAGGCATATCTTCAAACACTTGATTGTTTGCTGCACCCTCCTCACTTGGTGGTGCTGCAAAAGCTGCTACACGATATGCATCATGACCTTCTGCAAGTGAGGAAAAGACATCCCCCTTTTCAGACAATTGGGTTGGGGGGAACTCTTCATATTCATTTGCGTCATCTACCGATGAGGAAACAATAGAAGTATTCAACAAATCGCAAGAATGTGAGATTAGCAAATCATCATCCGAGATAGTATATGTACTAAGTTGACGATTGTCCATTCTAGGTGGTGACTCGGGTTCCACTTTGATGGGTGAGTCTTGCTTTTGTGGATTTGGGCAAGGTTCCGCTTTGACTTCCGGTTTGGGCATGGTTCTGCTTTGATTTCTTCCTCCTCTTTGGATTGGGGCACATGATGTTTGCTCAAGAGCATTGCTGCTTTTGATTTCACCTGCTTACCCTTTCGGTGATATACACCAAGTGTTCTCGCAACCACACCAACATGCTTTGCTGCATCATGCAAAGAGATGTCATTGGCATTCGCGAGTTTTGTCATGACCACCCGTCGGGCAAAAAGAGAGAAACAAACTAGTGATAACATTTCTTGGCCAAGAAACGTTATCTACTCACATTTCTTGGCCAAGAAATGTTATCGGCCAGTGGGGTCGGTGATCACATTTCTTCGTTGAGAAATTGTGACACCGATAACGGATATAAAACCAAGACTGGTTCCACCAGCTCGGTGACCCTAACCCTAACCCTAACCAGGATTGAATATTTGGGATGCAGCGTTCTAGGGCGTGGTGCGGAACCCCTAGTTAGAACGCAATTTCTGGAACACCCACCTACCCTCAATTTTGGGGCAAACCACCTAAAAAAATGGATTCAGCACCCTCAAAAACCCCCCATCCCCTTTCTTTCCCCACATAACCCTCATTGTAGGGGTGGTTTTTTGGGGGGGGGTCAAAGAGTTAGAGCACAGTTAGAACAGAGTTAGAACGCAGTTAGAGCACCTTGCTCTAACTAGTTATCGCGCTAGTTATCGCGCGATAACTCAGTTATCGCGTAGTTATCGCGTGTAGTTATCGCGCACCCCTCCTCCCTCCCTCCCTAGGACAAACAACACAAAACACTTGGCACAAAGCATGTGTGGTCGTTTTTCATACAAAGTCATCAATGTCTGAGGCCTTGGCTGCCTCCGGTCCCAAAAGCCCTTGCTCCAGGGCGTTCATGGACATGCAATGGTGCATGTGGCGGAGGGACACACTTGGCCTCACCAAGGACCAACCCTTAAAACAATTTTTGAGCCTCCTTTTGTAAGGCCCATGCCGATACTCCGTTGGGATGGAGGAAAACTGAAAAATGTTCCTCCATTTCTCGGCAAAAAAGGTGGAATGTGCCAAGCACCAATGGATCCACCTGGTGGGGGACCAACCTGAGTCTCCCCACGCTTTTGAAAATTTTGTGGTCAACGCACGGTTGCGTTCCACTTGGGTTAGAGTGTACAACTCCCTCACCCTCCAAAGCTCATACAAACCCTCAATGCATTTCACCATGACATGCACAACAACCCATAACATAGGTCCCCCAGGGGTCCTCACTGTGGGGACATGCTCTTTGAGGCAATCCACAAATTGCCTTTGGAAGGGGGGGGAGGTTAGGAAAACTTTGGTGCTTGTTAGATCGAAATCTTTTTCTGTGGCCCTCGAGGCCGAAGGGGGGCGTTCCCTGAGAGGGATGCCTGAGGTCTCATCCTTGAGGGCTTGTTTGAAGGCCTACAAAGCTGCAAGAGCTTGGGCCTTACCAGGGGTACCAGGGGGGAGGGCCTGAAGGGTGGTCTCAATGCGCTTTGCAATGCCGTTTAGGATGCGGCATGCTGCATGTTGGTAGTCCCCCGGCCGCCTATCAGGGGTCACACTTCTCAAGAATGCCCCCCATCTTGAGGTGGACTCCACCCCCCTTTGCTCAACAATCCCATTGGGGTCTTTGCACAACCAACACTTAGACCCAGCCCCCCCCATTGCTTGCATCCCCTCTCCATCCCCTGTCAAAATGACAGTGCAAGTCAAAAATTGGTTTTGAAAGAGGACAATGTCCTCTTCCACATCCCTCACCTCTTGGTTGAGGTTGGCGGAGATGTCCAGGCTTCTCAAAAAAGCCTGTTCATCCCCGCCATCCATGCAAAACCATGAGGCCCATAGCTTCACCTTCGAAGCATATTTTGCCCCCCCCCCATACATTAACCCATACATCCGCACGGGTAGAGGATGCCTTCCACAAGGAAGTCGCATCAACTGAAATAACAACAATGGCAACGCCACTAGGGGGGGGTTTCCCGATAACTCGGGCCATAGATATTGCATTTTGCACAATTGATTGCAAAGGCACATGGGCAGCTGCCCTATTGCGGCCTGTGGTAGACTTTACAATGGTTGTTTGGGGAAAGTAGGGCATGATCCGTTGCCGAACGGTCCTTAGGTCCCGTTGTGTGCAACGGCGGGGCATTCGCAAAAGGGCCCGTTGGGAGAGATGCATGCTGCATGCCATGCGTAGCATGCTTAGGGCCTCATGCTCCTGAGCTGTTAATGCAAGATGGCCGCCAAGTGGGCCAGACAGGGCAGTGCACGCCCCACCACTTAAACAAACTTCGCCTTTGGTGTTGGTGCCACACACAACGTTTGGGTCACCCAATAGAACTCGCACCAGCCGCTGAACCGCCTTCAAACGCCGCCGCCGGGCCTTGGGGCACTGCAGATCGGTGTACCGTCGGAGGTTAGCTGTGTTGAGAGCCCGCAGGGCCTCATTGACAACACTATCCATGAAGAATAAGAGGACCTGGGCACGAAATGAGGGAGGGTTTTGAAGCAAGGGCCCAAAAAACACACGCGATAACCCACGCGATAACCCCCGCGATAACTAGGTTATCGCGCGATAACCCCCGCGATAACCCCCCGCGATAACTAGTTAGAGCGCGATAACCCCCCGCGATAACTGGTTAGAGCACCCAGTTATCGCGCGATAACCCCCGCGATAACTAGTTAGAGCAGGGGTTAGTGCGCACTAACTGGAGGGGTTAGAGCAAGCGTTGGGCACCCTAAAACCTTCACAAACGTTGATTTTGCACCCAGGAAACCTTGGAGATGTCAACAATGTGCAGGCACGGGGTATATGGCGCCACAATCACAAATTCAAATCAGTCAAATGGACATGTTCCGGGCTAGTTGCCCCTCCTCAGAGTACACAATGACAAACCATGGTGGGCATCCCACCAAAGCAGAAAAAATAGAAATAGTGAACAATAATCGAATCACAAATTACACTAGCTGGAGGGGTTAGAGGAAGCATTGGGCACCCTAAAACCCATGGACACCAGCTGCTGCCGCCACACAGGCGTGCAGTGCAGAACCCCCCCCCGCACTATAAAAAATCACGCTCCATCGCTCGCCCTCCCATGGCAATGGAGCGTGTAGTGCCCTGGTGTTGAACAACACCGGGGCTTGGGGGGTGGCGGTGCATGCCCAACCCTCCACCGCCCTACCCTTGCACACACGGGTGTGCCGCTTTTTTTCCCTCATGGAGGGATTCAGCAGGCCACCACTCTCCACCCAAAACTCACCCCCCGTGAAAGACCCCACACACACAATAAGCGCCATGGGCGCCCCATCCCGCAAATGGGAGTGGAGGCCCATGGTGTCCGTCCCTTGGGGGCGAACAATTTGGATGCTACACCATGTGAACCATGGTGGAGCATTGGAGGTGCAATACCCATTGAGGTTTGCAACCAAGGGGGTGAGGGCAGGCCTGAGGGTAGCAGCGGCCATGTGGGTCGCCCTAAAATTAGAGGGGTTGGGGTTTCCACTTCCCACGAGGCCGAAGTGGCACATGTCCACTTGGGCCCCATATCGCTCCTCCCCACGAAAAATGCCCTTGGGCAACCCCCTTAGCAAACCCACGAGTCATTGGCTCCCACTCCTACTCCCGCTGCCCTGACTCTGCAACCCTTGCGGCGCCAGCCCCTGCTGGGCGGTGAAGGAGGCACTGAGGGTGGAGGTGAGGCTGCGCACCTGCGCCTCAGCCACCCCCAAGCGCTGCTGGAGGTCATCCCCCCTCCTCCGCTGCCCCTCCTACTGCACCCTAAGCTGGGCCGCCTCCACCTCCGCCTTCCGCCTCCCCTCCTGGGCCTCCCTCAGGGCCTCCCTCATCGCCTCCACCTCCTCCCCCCTCTTGGCGGCCAAGTTGAGGGCCTGGTCCAGGGCACGCTGGGTGTTGCCCTGGGCCTTTTCGGCCTTCGCCAAGGCCGACTTGTGGTCGGCCGACCGACCCTTGGCCAGTGCGGCCTCGACCCCCGTGGCGGCCGCCTGCTCCACCAAAACCTGGCAAGCGTCCGTCACGTGAATGGCCACACTGGCCCCCAAGGCCTCCACGTCCAGGGCCTCATGGGGGGGCTGGGCCGCCGCCACCTTTGCCACCTTCGATGGCTTGGGGGAGGGCTTGGGGGCGGGGGTTTGGCCCTTACCCCTAAGGGGGGGGGGGGGGCATCCGGCTCAACCACCACCACGTCAGGTCCCCGCTTCGTCTGGCCTTTTCCCGGCCTTCCCCCCTTGGGTGCATACTGCCGAACCCAATCGGCAGTGGCGTCCACCACAGAAGGGGGGGGGGTCATACCCACCAACCTGGTGGATGTCCCCCCCCCTGTGCAGCTTCTGCCACACTTCCCTCCCCGTATACTCCCCCTCCCACAAAAAACACACCCTCAAAAAGAAATAAGATTTCCTTTGGGGGGGGTCGCTCATCCCAAACAAATACAAAAAAGCCGCAACCGTTTCCCCCTCTGCGGCATTCGGCCACTTGGCCGTTTCCCCCCCAACCCACACATAGGAGGGGAGGGTGAGGTTGGTCTTCCTCTCCACCCCCCCCTCCTTCTCGGTGATGGTGACCTGCCGGTACCATCCCGTCCCCCCCATCCTGCAGGCCTCATCCCCAGGCTCCCCCCACCGCCACGACGCCCCCTCCGGCAACCTCTTCTCCCCCTCCAGCTCCAACCGGGCCGCCACCGGCTTGGCGGGCCGTGCCCCTGCTGCTTCTGCTGCTCCGCCTGCTGCCTCGGCTGCCTGGGCGTCGTCCTTGACGAAGATACGGGGCAGCTGCAAGATGGTAGCCTGAAAAAAACAAAAGAAACAAAAAAAAACGCGATAACCCGCGCGATAACCCCCGCGATAACTAGGTTATCGCGCGATAACCCCCGCGATAACCCCCCGCGATAACCCCGCGATAACTAGTTAGAACGCGATAACCTAGCGCGATAACTAGTTAGAGCACCTAGTTAGAACGCGATAACCTAGCGCGATAACTAGTTAGAGCAGGGGTTAGAGCAGGGTGTTGTGGGAAGTTTTCACACCTGGTGACATGGACACAGGCCTTGGCCCTCCTTCTTGGCGTCGTCCAGCACCAGGCCCAGCCTCCGCAGCCACACGAAGTCCGTGACGGCCGCATACTCCCCCACCTGCCGCCACTCCACCACCTGGGCCACCCCCTCCACCTCAGGGGCCACCCTTGCCACTCCCCCATACAACCCCCTCCTCACCACCAAAATGGTGCCCGCCGGCACCTTAATCCCAACATGCCCTTGCAAGGTGGGCCAGGGCAGCGCCTCCCCATGGCACACCTTGGCCAAGGGGCACTGATCGGGGTGGCCTGCGACCGCCCCCGCCTCCTCATTAGTGAGGGGGGCAATCACCTCCCTCCCAATCCCCCACCCCGACAACAAAAAATGCCCTGTGGTTGTTCCCACCGGGAGCAAGCACTGAGCAGATTGCTCAATGCTGACCCCATTGGGGTCCACCACCACCTCCTGCTCCTCCCCCCCCTCCACCTCCTCCCCCTCCTGGCATGGCACACAAAGGCCATCTTTGTGGGCGGTGCACAAAATCAGCCGATTGCATCCGTAGCAATTGGCTACCACCTTCCCCCTACACCTAACCGCCCCATCACACTGGACTGTCCTGGCCACCCGGCCACCAGGTGCCCCCAGCTGGGGCCTTTTAATGGACTGCCTCACGTGCAGTTTGGGGAATCGAAGATTCCCCCCCTGGGTAAGCTCAATGGCAAAAAATGCCATGAGGCGGGGGTCCCTTACCCCCATGGGGGAGGCCTTGGGAATCCCCGACCCCCTATGGACATCAAGGGCATTAAAAAAAAAGGCAGTGCCCCTCTTGAATGGCACAGCCCTCTCCACCCAAGGGTCAGGGAACCCCGAACTGCTGGAGGGCACAAAAAGAAAATGTGACCCATCCTCCTCCTCATGATTATGGGTTAGCATAATAAGGCAATTGACAATCAATGTGCCTTCAGGAATGGTGTAGGGGGGGGCGTCGCGATGGAGGTGCTGGGGGGTGTGGTCATAGCTCGAAATTTCGGCCATGTCAAGGATGGTGCAGCTCCATCCGACCCCCCCCACCACAGTCTTCTTCGCGGTCTCAAGCACACGATCTGCCACCCTTTTGAGGACTGGCGGATCATGGAGCTTGTGGGGGTTGTGCTTGTGGTGGTTGGCACCCCCATAGTTGCCATACAATGTGCGGCGGGTCCTAGAATCTTGGGGCCTGCCGACAATGGGGGGGTTCTCATTGAAAATGGGTGCCTTCTCTGAGAGAGGCACCCTATCCAAATCATCCAAAAGACTTTGCAGCTGAATGTCACTCAAAAAATCGTGTTCCAGGAGGTGGTTGACCACCAGCTTTCCCCCCACCGTGAGCACAAGGTCACTGGAGTCCCTATTAAAGGCCCCCAAGGGCTCGGCGGCAACCACCTCCTCCGCCTCCCCAATAAGGGGGGGTGTTGCCCCAAATGGAAAAAGAATCACCCCCTGCCCCGAAATAATGTTGGGAGTGGTGACCCCATACCACTCACGCTCCCACTCCCTTGTGGGGCAAAGGGAGTGCATGGGGAGCTTGTTTTCGGGGTCGTCAGTGCAGACCCGGCGGGTGTTGTGGGTGAGGGGTTGGGGGAACCAACCATCCGACTTCCCCTTCCCCTTACCCGGTCGGATCCTTACCTTCTGGACACTAATCATAAGGGGGTTGTGGGGCTTCTCCTTCCTCCCCCCAGCCCCCACCCCCCCCACATCCGCCTCCTCCTCCTCCACTTCCTCCTCCTCCTCCTCCTCCTGACCCACATAGAGGGTCGTCTTCGTCCCCGCACCCTTCTCGGCATGAGCGGTGACGGACTCCACCACTGCGTCCACATCCTCGGTATGAAGCTGGATCAAAAATCCAGCAACCCCTGGATTTACCTCTGGCAACTCGAAGATGTAGTTGCTGAGAACCAGGGGGTCTCGCTTGTCCGCCATGAAGGGGGACTTATGGACAAGGAGTCCAAAGTCCACACCATGTCAAAGCGGGTCGCCACAGGGCGCCTCACATTGGCATCACCCATCGTAAACCCCTCAGGACCGCCAAGGCGACGGACCCCAAGGAGCTTTTGATGGTGCTCGCACCAAGCGTGGGCAGCAGCAAGGGCCATTACGAAGAATATGAAAGCTTTGAGAGCTAAAGCGAAAAGGGGAAACATAAAATGAAGCGCGATAACCTACGCGATAACTCGCGCGATAACTAGTTATCGCGCGATAACCCCCGCGATAACCCCCGCGATAACTAGGTTATCGCGCGATAACCCACGCGATAACTAGTGCTCTAACCCCGTTCTAACCCCGTTCTAACTAGTTAGAGCACACAAAGATCAAATCGCAAAAAGTGCAAAACGGGCAATATCGAGCAAACGAAACATGGAAGGCACATTGTTGCATCATAGTGCACCCATGTAACATGTGAAAATCCGGGTTCCAACCATATCAACAACACCCAAAATTGGGGGGGTTCCGCACCACGCCCTAGAACGCTGCATCCCATTGGGACCGAGCTGGTGGGGGAAGGAACATCGTCTAGGAGACTTGAACGACCAATGAGGTACGCAGTGGAAAGTGGATGAGAGCGGCTCAAAAGGGGCTCAAAATGAGCTGCATTCATCCGTTTGGGCACCAAAACTTGGCTAGGATCATCTTTGGAAAAACATGGTTTTGACCCGTTTTTGAGCCATTTGTGGTCCCAAATTGGCCCATTTTCAAGGCCCTTTCGGCCTGGAGGGGGGGCCAAATTTGCTCAACATGGGCTCAAAATGGGCTCATCCCACTTGTTTGTGTACCCCAAATGGTCCAAAAGTATCTTTGGAAAAACACATTTTTATCCATTTTTGACTGATTTTTGGTCCCAAAACAGCCTGAGGCATTCTGTGACTCTGGAGTGGCCAAAATGGCTTGCAATGGGCTCAAAAAGGGCTCATTTCACTTGTTTGTGCACCCCAAATGGTCTAGGATCATTTTTGGAAGAATACATTTTTTGCCCATTTTTGACCCATTTTTTGTCCCAAAAAGGCCCATTTTCAAGGCATTTTGGGATTTTAGGAGGGCCAAAACGGGCCACCACGAGCTCAAAACGCGCCAGAAACACTTGTTTTGGCATTCCATGTGGTCTAGGATCATTTTTGAAAAAAGTCATTTTTTTGCTCCCGGTGACCTCTTGCAGCTTGCCACACAGCCCACTGGGCCTAGGTACAGGGGTCTAGGCGTCGGTTGGGGCAATTTTGAGGGGTGAAAACCACCTAAAGTGGGTGGTTGCGGGTGCATTAGGTGCGCTCAAAATAGCCCAAGATATGGTATGTTTTTGGTTTGGGGCTGTCAGTGGCCAATGTGCACAAATTCTGGGGCTTTTGGGGGCCTTGCGGGGGCGGTTCGCGGACATATTGTGGAGTTAGAGCGCCCTGGAGGGCCCTTCGGCAAGGGGAAGTCTAGCTGCAGGTGTAGAGTAGCCCCTATTTCCCTTCATTTGGCCATTTTCAGCACGATCTACGGCGGTTTTGGGCACAAAAAGGCTGAGTTTGGCCCTAAATTACAGATGAAATGAAATGGAGGTCCGGCACTTGCGACGCCCATTCCCGGCCACCACCGTTGAGTTTATGGCTTAGGTAGCATCCACAAAATTTTTGGCGGAATTTGAAGCACCACGACAGAGCTGTGATTTCCCCCCATTTCGTGTGTGCTTGTTGCTTGCTTGCTTGTTGCTTGCTTGCTGCTTGCCAAACCTGTTAGGTCCACCCTAGACACTAAAGAGGGTTATAAAAACCAAGACTGGTTCCACCAACTCGGTGACCCGAACCCTGACCCTGATCTAACCCGGAGTAAAAAGAAAATTCACCGCACATGGGGCAGTGAGCTGAACTTAAGGGGTTAAACTTGGGGTTGGTACCCTTGGGCTATGACACAAAGGGCCCAGGGTGTGTGGCCTCGCCTGTTGTTCATGAAACATCCAAGTGCAATGCATATCAGCGGAATCAGAATGCGGATGCCTTAGTTCATCATGCAACAGTACACCAAGCCTCCGCCTAGTCCATTGATTTGTGATGTTTATGCGCAGCCAAGGGACTTGTTGGGGCTCGCCGTCCACGTGTTTGTTGCAACCAGACCATGCTTTCCTGGCAGTTTGCATGACGCGTGTCGGTAAAGCTGTGTTGAATCCGTCCTTGCAGCATGTATCGTATCTGCACCCAACATTCCACAATGGTGCTTGCGCTTGGCAATGCATGCTTTCGTGCATTTTCTGTGTGCTGAAATGACAACATGTTTTCTTCGCCACTACACGTCCTGTGTGGCAGTTTGGTGCAACTCTTTGCACTCTTGGAGTGTACCGATTTTTGGCAATGTGAGCGAGTGTGCTTTGCCAATTCGATATGGTCACGCCATGGGGGCTTTGTTTGATACCTTCCACTTTTTGGCGTTCGCAACGTCTGAATAATGTCTTGCGCTATTTTCATGCGGGACCGCATACGCTTCATCATGCATGTGATCCACATCTAAGCTCTACAATCACCCCCCAATAAACAGCAAGGCTAAGCAGCAAGAGCGGCCCCAGTGTTAGAGGACTTCTTGTTGTGTGGAACGTCAAGCAACGAAGGACCTGTGCATAACACCACTTCTGTAACGTAGGCACAACGGGGATCAGGACCAGAAACAAGAGGAGTCAGCAAGGGTAAGGTCAGCCGCCCGATGCGGTGCCGATTGGCCGCTCATGGTGAGCATCCACATGGCATTGACAGGTACCCGTCTGAATACTGTCGCAACGGAACCCTAAGATTTGAGGCAGCGACATCCCAAATGGTGCCCACTTTGCTAACAAATTTGGGAACAAAAATTCATGGCTTCAACAATAACAAACGAATACCAAAATATTGCTTGGAGAAGAGCTTGGGCATGGGGTAAATGATAACGAGATGAGGGTGGAGGCGAAAGACACAACCTGCCTTGGCCAAGGGGCTGTCAAACAGCGCCAACAGTGTTTGGTGAATGATGTCAGGCCGATATACTGCGGGATCCTTGCGAACCACCTTTAAATAGTTGGCGTGCTCTTGGTGGCAAAGCAAGACGTCCCGCTTTGAGCCCACTTGCCCCAGAAGCAGTCCTGCGTGCTCCAAGATGACCAGCACCTTCGGGGCATTTTGTTGGGGGGTAGGCACCTCACCATTCTGCACTGTGGACTTTGACCCTGAAGAACCTTCGGTGACCTTGGACTTCTTCTTGGGGCGCCCTGCACCCTCTGCCGACGGCTCATGTCTGCTTCTTTTGGGGGCTTTGGCGGCCCCGTTCTGTGAGGCCTCGGGTTTCGACATCTGAAAACCCCTAGGGATAGCAAAACAGGAGTGAGGAGTCCAAGAAAGATTACATCGGTCCATGCTGCTTTGTGCATTGTATGCCATGCGTGCCTGCCAACCCGGAGGACAAGGGCTAGCCAACAAGGGAGGTACCCCGCCTCCCCCTTGCAAGAGCAACACCAAAGTCCGAAAAGTTGACGGAAACAACATTAGTGCTCTGACAAGGGCGTTGCCCTCGCAAGGGGTTGTGTGGTCGGCGATGGAGAGCACAAGAGAAGACCACTCAACGGACCATGGGTGAAGGAGAGTGGCACAATGTAGCGGGATGTGTGCAGTAGGGTAGTGGCAGTCTTGGATTCATGTCCAATCACAGTATGCACCACGTCCCCGGGCGTCAGTTCAGGGCATCCGGAATCTTTGGTTAGCTCCGAGGTCGCGACACAAGCACAGGATGGACAGAGAGAGACTTCGTCCCAATCCAAAGGCTATGCCAGAGCCAGGCGTGGCACTGAGTACAGGGATATCACATGCACTATCACATGCACAAAGTGGAACAACGTCGGCACCCCAAACCACATACAAAAAGATTTGGGAAAGACCAACACCCCAAAAATTTCACCACCATAATACTATATGGTATGCACATGCCTATCCCGCTTGGGCATCAAGACATTTAGTGAATGAGAATCTTGGGGTGGTTTGAAGCGATTGTTGTGTGCTCACCCTCCTTGCGAGGTATGAACAATCTTGCGAGGGGCGAACTGTTGGAACATACTCTCCTAAGCAAGCGTGAGTGCCCGTTTCGATGATCCTGAAATTCTACCAATTTCTGCATGATTCTCAGTCGTGGCTCAATGTGAAAATGGATTTGAAGCTATTTCCAAGACAATGGTTGACTGTCCCGCATGCAAGTGGTTGGATAAAAGATGAATCTTTTTCACTGTGGAATTTGCGGAATACAGATCGAAAACAGCCACCAGGGCTTAACATTAAAAAAAGTGCGGAATCATCCAGACTGCATCAGAGGCGCAAACAGTTAGAAAACACGGATTCACGGGTTACAACTACGTTTATGCCAACGTAATCCGTCCCTCAAGGGTGGACATTCAGTGGTATATCCAAGTTGCGGTTTTGAAGGTAGCATAAAGGGGCGTGTAGGGTTCCAACTCTAAGGCGTTCACAAGGCCAAAGTTGTGCGTGTCCACCCAAGTGAAATGGCCCAAGTCCATATGTTGATCCAACCAAACTTGCTTCTCTCCTTGTATCTTGCAAGATTGCTGATAAGTGTACGAGCAAAAAATTAAGCGTCGAAAAGTTTTTGAGAAAATCACCAAAACATGTCCGTGAGATCCAGTCCCCTTTCTTGTCGATCTGCATGGTGATCATGCGGTCTCCTGTGTGCACAATGGGTTCTCTGCGGTTGCGCTTAGCAGTGTCTTGCAGGAAGGAGGAGTCCCTCACCGCCTTGAGGCCCAGAGTGTTGAGCTCCACCACCTAGCCAGTGTTTTGATTCCCCAATGGCAGGAGGTACATCCCGTCCCTGTTGATTTCACAGTTGTGCACCCTGCACCCCCCTCTGTGTTCCCACTTTTGGTCCCTGCCTGTCCCCAAGCTGTCTCTTGTGCTGAGAAAGCAAAGGTGGCCAAGAATAAGGGTAGGCTTTCTGGTCGTTGTGTTTCAGCATGTAGTGTACACGCGGTCCGCTTGCTAAGCCATTCGTGCAGCAGTTGCTGCTTGCCTGTAGATCTGACCACCCCAAAGAGGTATGTGCTAAGATCTTGGGTTGTTTGCTTGCGCCCCTGAGTTCAATTGTTACGAGTAGAGTGGCTGGGCATCTATTTATCATCCGCGGCTTTCAACTTCCGTGAAGATGCCCCTTTGCTCGTAGAGGGGCACAAGGTCTTAAAAGAGGGGCAATCTGTGTTGGAATGGTGAAATGCCAATTTCAGTACCCCTCCCCAAAACTGCATCCCATTTGTTTTGCATGTGAATGTCATTACAGAGACACCGATGGGTTGTTTTCCCTAAGTCTTGGCGCGGCCGCGCCCGGATTTGGGCTTTTGTGACGCCAACCTTTGCCAATGCTCTCGTCGCATGGAGCATCCGCCTCTAACGCCGGCCTGTTGGCGGTGGAGGCCCTTGCTGCGCCTTCGCCTGCCTAGTGATGACATATCTATCCATATCATCTTTTTAACTTTATTGGCTTGAGCGGCGGTTGCTTTTTTCACGCGCACATCTGAGCGCGGATCGTCGGTGTCTCTATGTGTTGCCCGCTTGCCCAAGGCGAGGGATTTTGATCACTGTACTGTACAATGGCCTGTGGTCGTGACCATATGAGCCACGGTGAAGTCCGGTGATGCGCTGGCATGGTGGGCGCCTCCGTGGCGGTACAAAGAAGGTAGATGAGCCGGCAGGACAGGCAGTTGGCGCCTTGATGATGATGATGATGATGATGTTGTAAAATAAACAAGAAAGGGCTGAAGGGTTAAACAGAGGTGATTAAAACACAGCAATATATGAATGTTAAAGGACAAGCTAGACAAGCCTTAGTTGAAAAGGTGTGTTGGTAGCATAGTAGCCATAAGAATCAGAGCATAGAGATGATTGACTGTTACATTGTCGTAATCTGCAAAGGTTCATGGGTGCTGGTTACTTTTCTGTGGTTCTGACAAGCCACCATGGGGGCGCTCATGGAGAAGAGAGTGGACTCTACAATTTGCAGAATGCAATCGCTCCAATGATCAAACCTGCCCACCATGATGGACAGCAAGTAGCGGGCCGTTTGTGGACGGCGTGTAGCACCGGATGTCGCACCGGTTGCCACTTGAGAGGTTTCTAATAACTGGAGCACCAAGGTTCAAAAGCTACCTACCCTACAATTCTGTCATGATGGTGGGGATGTGCAGATACCACAACATTGAACCTCTACTGCGCATCTACCTACACTACAGCGATGACAATGCTATGGCGCTCCGGGGTCACGTGGTGCATTTGGTCGTTGAAACAAAGTGATCTAAGAATAGAAAGGCATTAAAAGCAGCGTACATGTGGAATTTTGGATTTTCTGTGGTTACCGGCCGGGCTTTAAAGATAGAATTCGGCGCACATACAATACAAGCTTGTTGCAGCATACATGTTTGTTAATGGTTGCCAAAGGGGGGTTGTAGCAAAAGGGTCCACGGCCACCACCACACAGAAAGAGTTTCGAGAAGAGAGGTGTGGGCATTATGGAGTGGAGATATGAATCTTGTCATGCTGCTTAAAGGCTAAAATTTGCATTCTTCGGCCAAAAGGCAACGGTGTCTAACGTAATGCCAAGTGATGAAATTTGGCTATTAAAAGCACCTAAAAATGTGCATACATCGGGAGCTAGGGTATCAACTATTGAACTTAACATCTAACACTTTGTTAAACGAATTTATGTTCGCGACTCAACTGTACAATGTAGTCATGTAACTAGAAACTTGGCATTACGGAGGTGTGTAATTGAATTTTTTCGGACGCGGGAGCGTGGCAACTGCAATGGTGTGGCCAAGAGTTGCACACCAAAAAAGGAGTATTTGGGGGGAGAGATGCTATCAAGAATGGTACTCTAAACAATGCAGTATGGCATCGGTGTGTAGGGTTGCAAAGAAACGAAAATTGGAAAGGGGGGCGAAGTTGCAAACACATTCCATTGGCTATTGACTATGCATTTATGAATGTGTACATTTACACAAATTGCTTTGTAGTGGGATTTCTAGCCCTCTAGGGAACAAATACTTCATGCAAACATACACCCAAACATACACAACACCAAAGCTTTTTTTGAACCACTTTTTAGAGTCAAATTGTTAACATTTTGCTTACGGTCTAAGGTAAAGGAGCCGGTTTTTGTACCAGGCACTAGTTGTTGTACCACCATAAGTTTTTCAAACTTTCCACATGAAAACGTAGTGTTTATTGTAGGATTTAGCAATACTAAAGGGTACCTTACCATTGGGGTATGCTTGATTGCACCTAAATCCGATTGTCTAACACAAGTTTGGGTCAAGCAAGCTCCTAGAGGGCCCCTATAACAATTTTCCCTTTTTTTGCTCCCACCAAGAAATCAGGCGAAATTTGGATGTTTGTTGGAAATGAGGTCTGCTAGGCCCGTGAAACTCCTTTTCATAGTGCCAACGCCTTTGCATCACCTATTTGTATCCCATGCCCAAAGGAAAACCATGTTTCTTTGCCTAGCAAAGTGTTTTTCTGCGTATATATCCCGTTTCTCATGCGCCAAAAGTTTCGAAAAAAAATATTTTTTTCAAAGAAAAATTTTTTTCCAAAACTTTTTTTTTGTGAAAAGTTGTGGTAGCCTTACTTCCGTTAGGCAAGGTTGTACCTTTTCCTTTGCGTTGTCAATCCCTTTCACAGCAATGCCAATGCACTGTTGTTGCACCATTGCCGATCCGGGTTCATTTTGTTTCGGTGGTCCGCGTTGACAAACACTTTCCACTCCAAAGACACTAACAACTACTTTGGTAGCTAACATACAAATCAAACGGATCTCCTGCACCACCCCCTTCGTCGGAGGAAGATTGTGCTTCGTCAAGACCAGGGGCTGGTGCTGGGGCAGGGTCATCAACCCTTCGGTGTTTCTCAGGTCTGGGTTTTGGGGCTGGTTTGGCAGGACGTTTTGCTGCAGGCCTGTCAACCCGTCTCAGAGGCTCCCCCACTCGCCGTGCCCTCCGTTTCGGTGCTGGTTTTGCGGCATCACCATTCTCTTTTTCACTGACCTTATCTAAAAAATCCTCGGCTGTCACAAAGCCCCCGAGGCGCAGCGACCAAGGATCGTCCCGCGTGGCCGCACTGATGGCCCTGCCACTGCACTGTGTTGAAGCATCGCTTTTTGATGACACCTGGGAGGGAACTGTTGAAGAGTTTTGCGACGAGCCTTGCGAAGAGTTTTGTGGAGGATCTTGCAATGCAACAGGGCTGTGAGTAGGGCTGGCGGGGCATGCAAGGAGGTCCTGGTGCTGGATGCGCTCACGGGGACAGTGTTCCAGAAAATATTGGGGATCAAACGGACTGATGCCACAGGACCTAAAGCCTGACAGAATATTTCGTGGTGTGATTGCATCAACATATGCATCTGTCCACAGTTCCACAAAGTCTGCAGGGGACGGGGCTCTGTGATGGTTTTCCCTTTTCCAGTGTCCTTCTTTTTTGCGAAACGAGGCCTTCAGTGTCCTGAAAACGGCTTTGTCGAGTGGCTGGATGACATTTGTCAGATGGGGGGGGAACACAACCACCTCTACACCCCAAGACTTCATTTTTTGTAGACCCTGCAGTGTGAGGTGCGTTTTGCTGCCATCCACCAGTAACAAAATGCATTTTTGAGGGTTGCTGAGTGGTTGTGTTTCTTTCACGAGTACTGTTTCCACCCACTCGAGGAAGAGCTCTTGAGAGGACCACCCATCAGGCGTTCCTTTCAGTGTCACTGGGCACTGGGCACTGTCGAAAAAATCCTGACTCATCCTCGTTCCAGATATGGCAGGGGTTATAGGCAACTTTTTCTAAACCTGGCTTTAAATGATTATTAAAAAACTCTGTCCACTGCTGGGGGCTCAAACGGGCAGAGGCACGCTGTGATTCAACATTTTGAGCAAGTCTTGAAACAAAGTCACTGTTGCGACGCTTAAACAGTTTCCACCATGTCTTACCAAACTTACAAGGGAGAGCTGGGTTCTGCACACTCGTCTTCTTTTCTGCCATGGCTATTGCTTCATCTTTGATCTCAGTCAGTGTAGAGCACACCATTTGATCCGCACACTCATCCATCCAGGTTGTCAAGGGCAACTCCACCAGACAGGGCTTTGGGCCCCTCTTCACCTCACACGGCTCGTAGCGACTGCAGCAAAGAGGACAAAGTAAAAAGCGCGACGCGCGCCACCTTTTTCTCTCTTGCGCGTCGCGTCCTGTTGGTTGCGCGGCGCCCTTTCGCACTGCGTTACAGGTAACACAGCACACCTCATTCGCCCCATGGCGTCAGTTAGGGTCTGGCGGTGGACTCCCAACTCAGTCGCACCCTTGCGAACGCTCTTGGCTTTGATAAGGCAGTCGACGGCGACGCGTTCCATGTCTCACGGCTTTTCCCATAGTGGAAGGATGTATAGGACCTGGGAGGGAGGCTTCGGGACCGCGGTCTTCTGGCGCGTGCTTCCTGTGCTTCGTGTTTTCGTTTTTGTTATCTCCGCAATCCACTGGAGCGCCCTTCTTTTGCAGTCACGCATCTGAACACATCCATCCAGAGAAAAATTAATTTCGAAGATTTCTGTCTAATTTATTATGAATTTTGTCGTAAAATACGTGAGATCTTCTCTCTTCTTTGTTGGCACAGAAACAGGCGCGACCGCGATCCCGTGATCTCTGCGCGACCCCGTCTGGCACCGATTTCTCCAGTACCAGTTACATTTTGCATATTGAATCAAAAACATGTTAAAACTTCAGGATTTGACCTAAAACATTGTAAATTTATAGCTGCCAGCTTTAGTTGCGGCCTATAATTTTAGTAGCATTGATTTGGTACAGTAATTGGCTACTTTACCTTACATACCTTAAGGGTCACATTGCATTGTAACAAAGACATTTGCAAAACTATACAGTGCTTTGACGGAAATTGATGTCTATTCAAACATCTCTGACATCCTAGTACAATCATATGTTGAGACATCTTCACCGATCCATAACACCTGGATACGTGGCTGTTTTTCGTCCCTGTGGCATGCGTCATTTTTGTGTTGCACATTCTCCATTTCAGTGCGTCCAAGGTGACGGGGGTGCCATTCTTGGGCCGTTTTGTTCCTTTAATATTAGGCAAAGTTTAGTCAGACCATTTTCGTCTTGAAGATGGCCCTTTTGGTTTGCAACCACCATCGATCAAACAAATGGGCCCCGCGTCCCAACGAGCATTTGCATTTCACCTATGATTTGTTGAAACTCTCAAAAGCTGGGCTACGACGAAGTTACCTATATTATGCTTCGTTTGCATACATCCTATGCATAACCCTGCCACGTCGTTTTTTGAAACATTTTTATGGAGACAAAACACCGATTGGGGGTTTCAATGCATGCAAAGCAGCATCGGGAAACCAATATTGACAACATGCAACATCAACGACCTACTCCTTCTCCCATTTCTTAAAAAATGACATCAAAACCTAGATTTTCAGCTTTTATATCCACCTGCAAAGTTTTTTGGGTGGAAAACAGGTCCTCACCTGGCCACCTAGGACAAAAAAAAACCTTTTTTGATCCGTTGCTGGTCATTGTGGAGGCATTTTGATAACAGCTAGCAAACGTCCGGTGCTAGCTGCATATCCACCTGAAACCTGTTTCTTTGCATCCTGTTCCATTAAAATGGGGTGCGAAGGGTCGTGACCCGCCCAATCAGGCAAAAAAAAAACACTTTTGACCAAAATAATGCTCATTATAGGCCCATTGTTGATAAAAAAAATCAAATGTGCTTTGCGGCAGGACCTGAAAAGTGTGTATTCGCATTCAACATCCTTCAATAGTATCTAGCATACAATATCTTCAAAATAGGGGGGCATATCTGAATGTCTATGCCGGAAAAAGCGCCCTTCTGGATCCAAAAATGCTGTTACCTGTTTTTCATGAAAAATGGCAAATTTCTGGTGCAGAGGACCTAAAACGTGGGTATCCGTGCTGTGTGTCCTTCTGAAACTTTTTTTTTGCACTCAGCACCCTGAGAATAGGGTTGGCAGTGGGCATCTGCCTATCAGGGCCCAAAAAAATCCTATTTTGACACAACAGTGGTGATTTTTGGCCCATTTTTGATGAAAATTGGCATAATCCTGGTGCTGACAAACCTGTGAATGGGGTTCCCGGGTTTCATATCCATCTGAAAAGGGAGGGGGGGTTGCACTTCGCAATCTGAGCCCAAAAAACACCTTCCCCAGTGGTCGTTTTTGGCCCATTTTTGGGTGACAACTGGCAATTTTTTGGTGTAGATGGCTCTGAAAACTGGGTATTTGCATTTCACACACATCTGAAACTTTTTTTTTGCATTCAACACCCTCAGAATAGGGGGCAGGGGGGGGGGGGTTGCCAACCTGACCACCAGGGCAAAAAAAAAAAACACCCTTTCTGACCCAACAGCGGTCGTTTTTGGCCCGTTTTTGCATTAACAATGGCAAATTTTAGGTGCAGACAGATCTGCAAACTGGATACCTGGGTTTCCTATCCATCTGAAACCTGTTTGTTTGCATCCAGCACCTTCAGAATAGGGGTCATACTTGACTATCCCAGCCCAAAAAACACCTTTTTGACCCCGAATTTCTCATATTTGGCCCATTTTTGGATTAAAAATAGCAAAAGTTTGTTGCAGACGGCTCTGAAAACTGGGTATTCACATTTCATATCCGTCTGAAACATGTCTTTTTGCATTCAGCACCCTCAGAATAGAGGGGAGGGGGCCTTCCCTGACCACCGGGGCCGAAGAACACCCTTTTTGACCTCCACAATGGTCATTTTTGGCCCATTTTTGTTTACAAAGGGAAAATCCTTGGTGCACACGGATCTGAAAACCGGTCCCCCAGGTTTCACATCCATCTGTAACGTGTTTTTTTGGGATCCCGTGCCCTCAAAATAGGGGGTGGGGCCTGACCCGACCATCAGGCCCCAAAACACCTAGTCTGGACACCGCCAACTTTTGCTGCAAACGGACCCAAAACCCCCACAACAGACTGTCCTTAATTATTGGCAGATGGCACAGTAACAGGAAACACCTATAACACCAGGGCCCTTGCTGATTGAAGCTGCTAGCCCCGGACGGCCATGCTCATACCCTCAAACAGGTCTCTAACAACCACCGGTGGGGTGCGCAGCAACCACCTGGGTCCTTTCGCCGACCACACCCTCGCCAAGCCCCCCAAGAAACATCCACGGATATCACTCCGTTGTCCCAACCACCCCAACTTATCTAGCAGTCAACTAAGGCGCTTGCTATTGTATGTACATAATGCCAGTCGAAGCCAACACACCACAACATCTGCAAACTAAGCTGAAGTGGGCACAATAAACGGAGGGCAAAGGGTTAAGTGTTTGCCCATCCATCAGAGATCACGCACTGGCTGTCGGACACTTTTATCGCCGATGAGAAAACCTGCTTTCACCAGCGCATCTGCCATCATGGCTTGGCGAAACCAGCGTGGGGATGGGCCCTAGAAACAATATATCACCCAAATATTGGATCACTATCACCATGTCGCGATCAACAGTTTGAATAAGAATGGATACCCAACATTGTGCAAGTCCCGGGGCCTCGTGCCAATCAAACATGATGGCACATGATTTCCCTTGGGCTCCAATTCGGATGACATCCTGCATGGACTCAGGCAAATTTACCGACCACAAGCAATTTTTCAGATCAATGCTGGCAGCCCACATTTCTGTGGGTCGTTGAGACACCAGCCGGTCCAAGCCCTGCAATGATGGGAGGCGGAACGGGCGGGCTTTGTGAGAGCTCGAGTGGTTAAAGGACTTCATATTGATACTGAACGCACACTTTTCTTGACGGCTTACATTTCTTTATACATTTTATGAAAGCAATTGCATTCGGGTGTTTGTTCAAATGCCGTAGTAGGTTGTGATGCATCCATGCTTGAAGCATGGCTGCCACTTTGGGGCACAAGCTCCCTGGTTGCTCAGCCACCAAATCACTGGGGGAAGTGTCACGTGAATGTTGACAAGTGTCACGCGTGACACTTCACTCTGCACGCATAAAATGGGGGTCCGCCCAAGCAGACCCAAGGTTCTTGGGTGCTATCATGATGCCTACTGGTCCTATACCTTTGACTGCCAGTTCCATGGTGACGCTGCTTTGGATCCTACCACTGGATGACTCGCACTGTGCAGCATGCCCTTTGCAACAACGTGATGCAGGGAAACCTCCGCAATGCAGAGGTCTGCTACGGGGCAGAAGCACTCAAGAGGCGGTGGGCCATCTCAGGACTTTCGTCCACCACAAAGAAAGCAAATCTACAAAGCAAAGGGCAGGGCAATAGTTCGAGCAAGATTTCGATGCCACACACATGGCCCTTCTCTGTCTGTCACACCTGTCCTTTAGGAAAACCGAGTCTGACTGATCAAACATCAGAGATATCGTGTGTATTAATGTAAACTGGAATTAATTGTTGGGTTGTACCGCGCTGCACCGTATTTCGTCTTTGAAAAGTGGATCTGTGTATTTGTTTGTATTTTGGGGGGGGGGGTACACTGATTTGATGTCTAAATTCTCATATCACAGGGCTGTACTTTGCTGGTTGGATGTTGGTGTGTTCCACATATTGTGTGCTGTTGAAGTGATATGCCTAAAATTGTCCATCTCTTTTTTGCGCTGCAGCGCGCTTTTGTTGTTGTATTGCCACTAGGCGCATTGTTTCTTTGTAGTTGGGAACTAATGGGTACTTGGGGCTAGCATGTCATCCGCACTGGTTGATGTGTGAAGAGATGCTGTGAAGTTTGGCAAAGGGGTGCCTGATGGGCTAGGCGCTGCGTGCTGCAAATGTTTATCCCAACTTACGCCACACTGACAGTATCTAAGTGGGAATGTTTGCCCGGCGCACGCCCGGGGCATGCCCGGCGCGCTACCTTTGTATTAAGTATCCTATCTCTAGCCCCAAGCTTACCGTCACCTTTGGAAGTCCCCCAAGTAGACCGCACTAGACCGCAAACCTTCTCTGCAAAGCACGTTGCATAAGTGCAAATATGAGAATCCAACAACACAAAATGTCACTCCCACCACTTCCAACCACCACCCTTGCCATCGTCATAAACTCGGTGCAAAGGATGAGCCAAATTCTTAGACACGGCGAGAAAGTACTCCAGATTGTTTGGTGAGGGGGGGGGGCAAAAACAGGCACGGGTGGGGGATGGTCGAAAAAAAGATGCCCGGCATGTGCCCGGCGCGCTAACACTCCCCCTAACGGGCATTTCATTGTCCGAATGAGTGGAAGCATTGACGAAAAGTTGGCTGATCCTAAACGCACCCTGTTCTCCATGTCAACCAGCCAAAAGTTGTGGCTTGCATCAAGGTGCGGTTCGCCCTAAGACCAAGTTGTTGCACTGCGTGCGCCCTGCGTGCGGTGCCCCATCTTGTTGGTTGATTGGCACTCATTGGCGCAACTTCTGGCCCAATGGCCAGACAGCCTGCAACGAAGTCAAGGGGCAGGTCCAGCTTGGCATTGTACAGGAGGGTCGGCAATAACGATGCAAGGGCTTCAATTGGATGATCGGCAGAACTGGATGTCCCTGCCATAGATACCTCCAGCCATTGTTCATCACCGAGTTCTCGGCACAGGACCCCGACAGCGCCCCAGCACGTACAAAGCACTCGGCACCTCCGAGGGGAGTAGCAGCAGAGAAGCGTAGGATCGCAGCGCGAAACAGAGGCATTCTGTTCGAGGAGAGTGGGATGTCGGACCCCTTCCTCGAGGTCACAGCGCGCTGCACTGCCGACGCTGCTGCTGCTGCTGCTGCGCGCAGGCGACCAGATCCTGGCGCACGGCTCCATGCTGCACTCACAGGCGACGCCGCCAACGTCACAGATCTTATTGTTGTTCTCACCGCTATTTCTCATGATTTATCTCCTCAAAATCCATATTTTTCAACGTTGTTCAGTTGAACAATAGTGCAGGACAACAGCATTGAAGAGAAAAGAATTCCCCTCACGTTAGCCACCTCTGTTGCACGGCGGAAACCAGCACGACACCCGCATCACGCTCGGCATTTCTTTGGCACAACCCACACGTGCCCAATCCAACCGTAGCCTGCAAATAATTCACCGTTACGCGCCTCGCCGGGCCGCACGACTTCCGCCAGAAAACACGCCATGTCAGAGGGGGGGTCTTCCATCGTTTATCAGTCTTCGGACAACCATCACCATGTCGCCACCAACGTCGTGCAAGTCCCGGGGCCTCGTGCCAATCAAACATGATGGCATATGATTTCCCTTGGGCTCCGATTCGGATGACATCCTGCATGGACTCAGGCAAATTTACCGACCACAAGCAATTTTTCAAATCAATGCTGGCAGCCCACATTTCTGTGGGTCGTTGAGACACCAGCCGGTCCAAGCCCTGCAATGATGTGCTCGTCAGAGTGGGGCCTCCATCGCTTATCAGTCTTCGTCGCCGAACCAGAGGCACCCCACACTGCTGCCGTCGCCCCCGTCCGGGCTGCCGATCACGAAGACCACGCCCGTGTTGAGGGTCGCCGTGTCCGCGTTGCCGGTCCAGTACTGCACCTCCGACTCTTCGAGGTCCCGCAGCGGCGCGAGGAAGGCGTCCGCCCAGGCCGCGGCGTCCGCCGCCGAGGGCAGCGCGTCGCCGTACGCCAAGCCACGACTGAGCCCACGGATGAGCTCCTGCCGCGCCTCCTCCTTGGGGCTGCGGCCGCCGCGGGCCCGGAGCCGCACAGCCACTGCGCTCGGTTGCACGAGGCCGAAATTCAGGAGTACCTCTTGCCACGCGGTGGGGCGCGCCCCAGCACCAGCCTGCCACGGTCGCGCGTGCTCCCAGTGTCGCCAGTACTGGGCATACCCATGCACCTGCATGAAGCCCTCTTCGTCGGCATACTGATCTGTGCCTGGGGTGAGCTGCCGCTTCTCGCTCTGCGGCGGAACAGGCGCCCAGCCGCCGTGCACGCAGCCTAACGTCCGGGCAGCACGCACGGCGTCGATCCAGGCCGCGTTGTGCACATCGTCGCCACATCGCATTTGCTCCATGATGGCTCTGGCGCCTGTCAACAACATTGCATGAGCGACGTTCTCATCAGCCTCACTCACACGCACACTGCTTGTGCGCGCGTGCGACGACGGCAGCATGCACCTTCGTCTTGTCGACATCCCCGCGCACGTTCCCCGCCGCGCTCAGCGACGCTTGATCGAGTGTCCGGGTTTTTGCTAGGCGGCTGTCTTCCACCGATGTTCGCTTTGCCCTCGCTTCCATATGCACACTTGTCGCGCACCGTTCTCGCCGGCTGTTACGAGTGGGCGTGGACTCGACCGGGTGAGTGGCCTGCACACCGGTCAGAGGTCAGCCCCTTGGGGTACCTGCTGTTGCTGGCCCCATTCAGCCACTACTCCGTAGGACAATGTGTGGGGCCTGAAGTTGAAAACTCCGGTGGGTTCGGGGCTGGTTCAGGCCACGTACACGCAACACACAGCCATTCGGGGGGAGAGGGTTTCTCTTGGGGGGCGGGCCCTCAGTATCACATGGGATCGTGGACGTTGAATCAACTTCACTCCGAGGTCGGCTAGACTGGTCGCTCAATGGGCTGGGGGGCTCGCCCTCCATCGGGACGGGCTGCAGTGTGCCCCACAGCCGAACCGATACATCCGGCAAGTTTTGTTTTGATATAAAGTGTTAATTGATTTCACCCTCAAGAAAATCAGAGCTGCTTGTACACCAGGCCTCAATCAAATTTTCTTGGCACTCCCTCAACACGGCGGCAGCACGAGAACAAGACGGGATGTGTCTCTTCTTCCTTCTACTCGATGCAGACTAGTTTAAGCCTGACACAGGCATTCATCAGCCAACAAGCGAAAAAAAAATGGACACTCAGAAAGAAGCATTGGTGATGGCTGGATCGACGGCGTCTGAAATGTGTGTTGCACAGCCCCCACCACTCTGGGTGTCGTGTAGCCGCTGACCCCCCTCTGGGGTGCCACACTGGTTGACTGGGGGCACCCTCTCAGACCGAGGGGGGGGGGGCTGCACTCTCCTGGAGATCAACAGCACCCCACCCCCATGCGTCCCCACGTGATGCTCGGTTGTGCGAAACCTTCGTGCAACCATCAAATGGCAGTACCCAGCGCACAACGGTGGCGAACGAATTCAGCACCCACGACGTCGCTGTTCAGGCCCGGCAGCAACAATATTGCACGTCCACGACGTCCAACAGCCGAATGGACAGTCATTGCAGAGAAGGGGAGGGCGAAGCGGAATCCGCTACAAGTTGTGGCTTGTCATATCGCGATGGACTGACGGGAGCATGAACGGTTCAAGGCCTGAGGGACAGATCGGGGCATTGCAAATGCATGCCCCAGGCCTCGGCAATGCTGGGCATTAATGCCCATAAAACCTCAGTGCATGAGCCAGAGGCCGAACGCCCATTCACACAAACTGCACGTGGTGCTTCAGCAGGAGTCTCACTCGCAGTCAAGGGTTTACGAGAATGCGGACAAGCTATCGAGAACTAGTAAAAGCCAGCGTGACACTCGCGACAAAATGTCACTTCCCCTTCGTGCTCGGGCGGGTTGATAACACCTTCCCATATGAAAAGATTGCCCCCCCCCCCCCCCCCACACACACGCAAGTGTTGGGCGCAAATTGCTTTTCAAAAAGGGAGTGTCGGGCCCTAACCCTTACCCGTTTCCTGCTATAGACAGGTTGTTCCCACATGAATGGTTGTGGCAAGCTTGTTCCCTACACCACAAAGCGCTTATCACCAGCTGGACATTCAAACAGCCGAAAAAAAGGGCACTCAAAGAGTAAGGCAAGGAACACACTATTCCCATCCCATGGCGAGTTGCAAAGACCGAGTGTCTTCTGGGTTTGGGACACTGAGTGCACTCCCTCCGAGAGGTGCTTGCCACTCCTCCTCCTCCTCTATCCATGTTTTCTTGGGGGGCCAATCTGTTCTAGATACAGGACAGGGGATGGATGGAAGACGAGGATGAAGTAGAGGACACCACTGGGCTGACTAGGCCCTCATCCGTACATGCAAAAACTTGTGCACCTGACAATAAGCACCTGACAACACCCTGACACTTGACATCTACAAACTCATGTGCAACAGAGTCCAATGCTTTGCGAAACTCAAGCGACACCCATGCCCTAATGGATGGGTGCAAAACTGCAAAAGAGGCGTGGATGCATGTCCCCGGGATACGGCCTTGTGTGTAGGGCGGCACACCTGCAGGTGTGAGTATCCTGACAGCAGTGCGACGTGCAACTAGGTCACGGCTGACAGGATCCATCCAATTCAAGTCCTGGCCCAGCGATCCCCATATTTCAAAACCCCTTGCCTGATTCGCCGGCAGCATGCACTGGCGTTGCCCCATTGTGCCGGGCTTTGTCCTTGTCCGCACCAGAACAGACTAAGTAGCGCACAACGTCCAAGTGCCCCTGTGCACTGGCAGCGCAAACAGGCGTTGCCCAAGAATCATCCCTTTTGTCCTCGTCCTCCACAAACACTTCACCACCTCCGAATAGCCTTCCGTACCGGCAGTGAGCACCGGAGTGCCCCCATAATTGTCCATTTTGTCCTAATCCGCACCGGACCCCAACAAACACGTTACCACCTCCGGGTGGCCTACTTTGCTGGCGGCAGTCACCGGCGTTGCCCCGGCACCCGCCGCATTGTCCTTATCCGCCCCAGATGCCACCAAACACTGTACAACATGCAAATGCCCCTGCGCACTGGCAACGTACACCGGCGACATCCCGTTATCCCCCGGGTTGTCCTTGCGTGCGCCAGATCCCACAAAACACCTTCCAACCTCCAAGCGGCCTGCTTCGCTGGCAGCAAGCATTGGAGTCCCCCGTGATTGTCTGTTTGTCCTTATCCGCCCCAGACTCCACCAAACACTGTACCACCTCCAGGGGGCCTACTGCGCCGGCAGCATGAACAAGCGTTATGGGGGACCGGGACGTGGAGCTGGCGATCCGGGCGCTGAGGGCGGTCGTGGCGGAGCACGCGACCGCGCCCCAGAGCCCTCGGGTGCGGTAGGGGGGGGGGGGGGCGTAGTGGAGTGTTGGTCAGGTCAGGCTTTTGCTCAGTAGGGGGGGGGGTCAGGGGAGGTTCCTAGTGAGGAGCCTTGTGGATGGCGCTGGGTCCTACTCGGTTGCCCACAGGGCGGGGCTCCTTCCTACTGAGCTGACTGGCATGTGGGGCTGGATCCTTCTGAGATCCCCTGACCAGAGCAGGGGGTCACCCCCGGCCCCCGCCCCCACTAAGCAAAGGCCTGTCTAGGAGGGGGGGGGGTCCGGGGCGGGGGGGGGGGGGTAACCACCTTGGCCAAAACAAAACCTCAGCCCCGGCCCTGTGCGACGGGGCGCAGGCACGCGGCAGCACCGAACGCAGAAATGGCGTGGCTCGTCCGCGCCGTTGCGTGACGGTCGGGGCATGGCCGTTGTCCGGGCCGTGCGTCCCGCGGCAGTAGTCCGTGGGGGTGCGGCGTGTCGCCCGCGCATACACGTGCCGTGGGCAACCCCCGCCACCGGAGACGGACCGGTGGCGTATCAAAGGGATGGGAGTCCCGCAGCACATGCGAAACGCAGAGATCTTCAGCAATATCAGAGACGGCCTTGCCTAAAGGCCACGTCCCACCTCCGCCCCCGGAAACGCGAGGGCACAGCCGCCCCCACACACCCGGCCCTCACTGCCATCAGCGGGTGTTTATATGTACAGACGGTGCGTGCGCCGGAGGCAATGACATAAGACAGCGCCATGCGGCAGGGGCAGGCCTGTACTTAAGGGGGGGGGGTGGGTTTGGTTGCCCAAGGGTCACACAACCCCTTGCCTCATGCCTTTGCTGGCCCCCCAACCACCTGCAACCGCCCCTCCAACCGCCAGTAACTGCCCCCAACGGCTTTGTGAGTCACCTGCAACCGCCGTTGTAGCTGCCCCTGGGACCCCCTCAAGCGCCCCCCCCCCTTTCAGCAAAGGCCTGGGCAGGGGCCTGTGGAGCACCGGGTCATTCCGAGGCACCCACTGCATGTGCCCCCCCCCCCCCCCCGTTCCTCTTCTGCAGCACAGGGCCCTGCGGGTCTCCCGGTCCCCCTTGGGAGCCCCCCCTCCCCCCGGAGGACCCCCAGGGCGCGGGGGAGGGGGGGGCTCCGTGGTGACGGGGCGGTCGCGCGGGCACAGCACTGCAGATCACGTGGCACTGGGCGGGTCGTGCAGAGGCCGGAGGCGGGTCAGGGGTCCGGACGTGGGACGGCGATGGGGCACGGGCTGTGGGGGTTGTGTTTTGAAGTGGGGCTTGTGGCGTGTTGGGGGGCACGGCCTGATTCCGCACCACAAGCGAAGGGGCCCCGGCAGGGGTGCATGGAACGGAGGGTGGTACCCCCCCCCCCCTCCAGGGCGCCCAGCCTATGCCCAGCCACTGTCCCCCTGACGCCAAGTACCAGCCTCAATGGCACTTGTAACCGACAGTAACCGCCCCCCAACCGCTTCGGCAACCTCCTCCAACCGCCTGTCCAACCGCTTGTGGGGCTGCCTCGGAGGTCCCTGCCCTTTTAATGCATCCCTGGGCCCCGGCCCCCGAAGGAGGCCTTTGCCTAAGTCCCCCCTCGTGGGGGCGTGGGGGGAGGTGGGGCGTTGTTTGGGGCCCTGGGCAGCCACCAGTCCTCCCCCCCCCCCCACACACGCACATCACCACCGCCCCCCCCCCCCCCCCCCGCCGCCGCACACCAGAACAAAGGTCCTGAGGGAAAAAGCAAAGGTCATTGGAGGGGCACCGCAATCGGAGGCCGAGTTGAGGGACGGTACACTGACTTGCGTCTGGGCCTCTGCCCCCCCACCCCCCCCCTCCCTCACGGCACACAACCGCTGCTCTGTGCAGAAGACAGTGCCGTGTGCAGGCCTCCCGCTGGGCATTTGCGCAGTAGACCGGCAGTACTCCCGTGCAGCACGCCCATCGGA